>SNVD02009852.1:0-42276 GCA_013180625.2 Boswellia sacra
CCTTGATATTTCAAATAAGGATAATTAACCCATTTTAGTTATATGAATTATATTTGTTTCGTTTCCAATATTTATACCACTTCTTGTAAATGGGTTCAAGCATCCAATGTGCCAATCACCATATGTCTACACAAATCAAGGTTCCTAACTAGATTCGTGTCGGTAAGGAAGAACCATACATCATCTAGAAAGGATCCAAGCATTTGATGTGCCAAGGATTGTCGACAATGGATCAAGACCTCCACTTTACGAGTGGTGTCAGATTGATTAAGAAATTAAATATAAATCATATTGAATAAACTTATAAGATTAAGATTATTAGCACATTTAAGGGTTAGGTGAATCCTTATTCTCATATCAGTGTTTCAACCCTTTCACCTACAAAAAGAAATTAGAAGAACATTATAATAGAAGAAAAAATTGCAAGAAAACGGAATTCCTTAATAACATAACACACAAACACAATACAAGACCTAATGGCCAAAGGCAAAAATGCTTCGCAGCCAAGGCCAAGATGCCCTAATGGGTCCCAAGGCACCTCTATTTATAGATACATCCAGGGGCAAACTTGTCAAATTACAAGGGCATAATTGTCAAATATTAGTTGTAAATATCTTTTACAATTGGGATCATTAGGCACCGACTTTGACCATCAATTTTGACATCGAAATGTTGTGAATTTTAATCACATGTCTTCATGAAAGTTTTAGATATTTCTCTCAGCTTTCTAGAACATATTGATTTGTACAATTTGGATACGTATTTTGAGAGATACAGTCCAAATACTAGGACTACGTCAGACTGGGCTGAGATTGTAGATGGGTTCACTTCAAGCCCAATTTTGGTCCACTAAGAGCCCGAATTTGATGATGCTTGTGAAATGCAATCTTGTAGAAAATTAAATCAGCTTTCCAAAACATTAAGAATTGCACCATTCTGATCTATAAATAGAGAGTTATGGCCATTTTACCGAACCTGTAACAAAACCACAATTAAGAGAAATTAATTTCAAAGATGCAAATGCTACAAATATGCTTAAGTTGAGGAATTTAATGACACTATTAATGCAATATGATGAACTAAACTCTTATTAAACATGCATATTTAAGTGTTCATCATTAACCACCCTTGGAGCTACAAGGGATAATTGCACTAAGGCTCTTTGTTGTATGAGGCATCGATATCATAGGCAAAATAAGGCTGTTAGCCTTTAACAGACATCGATATGTGGTGGCGGCGATTGACTACTGCATCAAATGGATAGAAGCTGAGTCCTTTACTAAGTTAGGGCAAAGCAAATGGCGAAGTTCATTGAGAAAAACATCATATGCAGATTTGGGATACCACACCATATTGTGACTGACAATGGAGTTCATTTTTAGGTAGAAACTAAGGTTTTGCTTGAGAATTACGGAATTAAAAACCATAAGTTGTCTCCATACTGGCTGCAAGCCAATGGGGTAGTAGAGGCAGCTAATAAGAGGATCAAGAAGATGCTGGCCAAGGTGGTACAGACATATAAAGGTTGGGTAGAGAAGTTGTTGTTTGTGTTATGGGGTTATAGAATGACACCCAAAAGTTCCAATGGCATGACGCCATTCTCGTTGGTACATGGTTCAGAAGTGGTCCTACCAATTGAGATAGAAATGAAATTAGTGAGAGTTTTGATTGAAGCAGAAGTTCCTGAAGATGAGTGGATTCGTAATAGACATGAACAATTGGCCTTGATCGATGAGAAAAGAATGAAAGCCTGGTATCATAGCAGCTATACCAGAAACAGGTTGCTCAAGCCTTTAACAAAAGAATAAAGGCAAGGAAGTTCAAAGGAGAGTTGGTGATAGGTGTCTATTTATATATTATTTTCATATCAATTCGTCAATGTTTTTTTGCTAAATTCCTTGGTATTTTTATGTTTTTGTGTGGTTTTGATGTTTGTAGGAGTTTTGGAGGAGCTCGCACTAAATTAGAGTAAAACCCTTCATTTTCAGCTCTGCTAGTCAACCAACTTCTTGGATTTAATTGTATTGATATACAATGAACCAAATGACATACTATATACCATTGGAAAGCTCTAGAAGTCTATTTTCTAGAGAAATTTATGGTTCTTGAATCCATTTAGCGTACCAGAAGTTATGATCAAAATGTTGTGAGTAGTGTAAAATTATAATTTTTCAAATCACTGTAGCATGTTATTATTCGAGGGTACTGTAGCAGGTTACTATAATAAAGTATATAAATATATTTTAGGGTTTTATTTTCATAACAAGAAAGGGGGAGAATGAGTTAGAGGCCGTCTTTCTTGATTTCTCTCATCTTTTGGAGTTCCTGAAGGAGAAAGAAGGGCTTGGAAAGAGGAGGAACTAAAATCCTAAGGAGATTCATCAACGGAGGAGATTTTCGAGGGAATTGCTAAGTGCTTCCTTTTCTTTTCATTTTCTGGAATTTGTCTATGTTGTATTGTATTTAAATTATGTTTGAATATGTGTAACTAAATCTGATTTGGTTAAGGCTGATTTCAAAGCCCTAGATATGGTTTTTGTGAGTTGATTTTTCAAGAAATTGTTATCCAATTCTCTAATTGAAGTTGCTTGTATTTTCCCATATTTAATGCTTATGGTTGCTTGCTGATTTTATTTGGGTGGCTAACTAAATAGAATCTAGTTGTTGTCAATTACTAGAGTAGAAATATTGATCTGTAATTGTCTTGAATTTCTAATCATTAGTAGTAAAATTGTGATCAAACATTGCAATTGGAAAATATAATCTAAGGTAAATAATCCGAACTTGTGTGCTTATTGCTTAGATCAACCTATCTTTCTTAGCGTAATGCTTTAATTGAATTAAATTTAGAGAGCTTGCTCTAGGTTGTTTAATGAATAGAGATTAAATAAAGAGCTTGTTTTATTTGATGACAAAGTAAGGAAAGATTGGGTTAAGTGAGCTTGTTGTTATCTACAATTGATAATTTCAATGTTGTAATTGGATGACAATTCTATGGTTAATTCGCAAATTCATATCTTGTGGCAGAGAATGATCCCTTAACCAACTTTCTCTTATTGATTATTTCTCACTCCATTTAACTTTGTGTTGTGTTTTTCTTCATTTGCATTCAAATTTCATTTAGTTAATCAATCAACAAAACCCCCCATTTACTCTATTGTTGCCATCGAATAACAAATTTAATTAGAAACAATCCTTATGGGAACGATATCTTACTCATCACTTTATTACTTGTACGACTAGTATACTTGCTAGTTTTGAATGCATCAGTTGGTCCTCAAGCAAGCAAGACTAGTTGTGTTTGATCCAAGAGGGAAGTTTACACCCAACTCGGAGGGTCCATTTGTTATAACAAAGGTCATGTCCGACAAAGCCATCATTTTATCAGATATAGAAAGGAATGAGTTCATTGAGCCCATCAACACGAATAGGCTGAAGAAATATTACGTAAAAAAAAAGAGTGAGAGGAAAAATAATTAATCAAAAAATCAGAAATGACTGATTAATGACAGGAGTTGTATCATTGTGCACATATGGTTTAAAGAATAAAGATTGTACTTTTATTAATGAAATGGAACTATTTGGAACAAATATGCCTTTTGAAATGTCATATTATTTTGATTAACAACAGAAAGGAAACATCAAACATCTAAGCTAATCAAAGAACTAATAATGTCGCCTCTGCCTCTTTGACAGACAACCAATCTTTTTATCGGTCATCAGTCTCAAAATCAAGATTATGGAATAGGTTCCTCTCAATGGACGATGTTCCCAAGAGTCTCTCACATGCTCTAGGCAACGAGTAAATAGTCTCCCAAGAGCGAAAGCAGTCGGTGATTCCATAATTCTTTGCTTCTAATCATACTGTCGATGCAACCTAGTGGGGTCATATAATGAACAGTGGGTGAAACCTACTAGAGGACATGCGATATATGTCCTTATAGTCACATGCTCTAACCTCCACCATGGACAATGCCAGTGAATCTCAGTATCAGGAATGACTCAAAGCCAATCAATCCAAGAAGAACGTCTCTCAAGTCTCTTTCTTATATGAAGTCGAGGGCTTTAACGAGAAATATCCCTTTCAAGTGATGCTAGAACAGATAATCGCTCTTGTAACCAAATTTGAGGAAAAGAAACAAAGCAAGATAAGTAAGAAAAAAAAAAGAAAATCCTTCTAAGCTGAAAACCTAAAAAAGGTGACTTAAGCAAAAATTAAGGCAAGCCCGCTAAGCTGAAACCCAAAAAAGGGTAGTTTAGGTAAAAATTAGGGCATGAGAAAAAAAAAGAGCCTGTTGAGTTGAAAACCAGAAAATGGTGGCTCAAGAAAAAGTTAGGGCAAGCTTGCTAAGTCAAAAACCCGAAAAGGGCAGCTTAGACAAAAGTTAGAGCATAAAAAAAAAGGTGAATCACGTAAGAAAAACCTGAAGAAGCAGGAGACTACCACCAAATCTCTGACTCGAATCAATCTTGACACAATCTAGCCTAATCAATGTCTCAGCCAAAATCAAAAGAACTGCCATGAAACTAGGACCCATATGAGGAATGATGGTCACAAGATACGAAACTCTGAAAGTGTCTGACGAGACTAATAGAAAATGTGCAAGAATGCATAATCGAAAGAGGCAAAGCCAACCAAACGAAGCCCTGAGCAAAGGCATGATGGAGGATAATGTCACTCTACCAACCCTAGTGCGAATGTCCGTGGTGGAAATCAGGAAGTCGAATAAGTGGGCAAGATTAGCTATTGATGGTGTCTGGATAGTGGGAAGAATAAGGCTCTCAGAACTGGATGAGTGATGATCGAGTATGGCTAAGAATTCGTCATATAGAGGGCAGAGCTTCTGCCCCTTGAAGCAAAAGATGTGATCATGAGAATCCCAGAAGGTTGTACAGTCCCTCAAAAAAAGGATGTCAAGCTTGACGTGACGAAAGAACTTTAGATGATAGAGGTCGATAGACCTGAGTCGTTTCTAGTCCTCATCACTCAAAGGTCTTAGAAGAGGCTGGAGGATCTAGAGGGAAGCTTCAAAGATGTTGAATGACACAAAAAGATGTTAATGTAAAGGAGAAATCTTGAGAAACAAGAGATAATGTGCAAAGAAGTAGCGAAAAGAAGTAGCACTTAAATAGTGCACAAATCAAGACAAAAAAAGGAAAGAATAATCAGAGAACCATCTGCCGGCTATCTGACTACCGGTCAATTGTTGCATGATAGCTGGCTAGCTGTCAGATAGTTGCTCGACTACTAGATAGTCGCTCGGCTATCAGATAGCCAGCCAGCAGCCATTAGGGCTAAATAGCCCATTAAGCCTTCCTTTAGCGCGATCCTTCAACTTTTGAAATGTGTACCAACGGATCATTTAAAGCACATGACTTCAAAATTTTGTTGTTTTATTCAAAATTGAGTGAATGATGATGTAGAAACTAATTTGAATAAATTTGGATGTAAATTCAGTATAATACGCAAAATGTATGGAATAAAAAATAAAGAAGTTTCACTAAATTTTTGAAGTTTATTGTACATCATGAAAGTTCATACATGGAAACAAAATAAAAAAAGAAAAATCCTAGTGAAAGCTGATGGTAACGATCCTTACTCATCACCATCATTGTCAATATCAAAAGACAAAGCAACGACCTGAGCCTTAAGGCACTTCACCTCATGCCATAGACGAGTAACTTCTTGACGACCCATCTGACCAAGCACGAGAATCATATAGTTAGAAGAACTATTAAGATCATGCATACATGAAGTATAGAAGGACACCTTATGTGATACTAGTGAGACATCTGTAAGACATATTCGTGCGAAGCGGCCTGCATGCGAAAAACCTGCTCCATGGAAGATCGTAGCACTTGCATTGCATTGCATTTCTATTTGTGATAATGACAGAGAGTTTGATAAGTGAACAGTCAAGAAACTTACCAAAGTGGTGTTTTGTGGAACAAGAGGAACAGACATATTCGAATCCTCAGTGATCATGTGATTGTGGATCGACCTATTGTCATCCCTCGTGTAGATAACATTAGTAGGGTAAGCCTGGAGATCACCAATCACATGACTAGCTCGAACAGTCGGGGTAGCTGAAGAGGCTAGAGGAGGAGGTGGCTGTTAAGCCACTATAGAAAAAGAAGCTAAAGTGTCAATGCCTGAAGAAAAGGCTCTCGATCTCTTCCCACTATGGGCAGAAGAACAACTCGAGCGACTAGACGTTGCTGAAGGATGAGGAGTGTCATCAGCATAATGACCATGCCTAGTATACAATAGGGTAGCTTGAGCCTAGTCGATATAAGGAGTCGACATCAATGGAAACTCGATGGTACTCAAGTGAAACCCGATCGTGTAGTCTGATACCTCTGGCTCCATGGCCAAGTCGGCTGAATCAATCATCAAAAGTGATGGTGAAAGAGGAATCAAACGACATGTCAAACCTTCAAACAAATCCCATACACAATCTCCCAGATACCACATCATGCTGTTCACACAAGGAAGGAAGATGAGATACAAGTTAAAGGGGGCAACAATTCTCATAGCTGCAAACGAGTTCTCCTCAAGTCCCCACCACTAAGAATGAATCTGCAAAAGAATAAAAAAAGGCATGGTAAGAGTATGGTATAAATGAAATACTGACTATAATTTCTTTGTTACCTTGTCCCAGGTCAACGTGTGAATGTAGTCACAAAAGAAGTCTAGCTCATGAGATCTCTCGAGCTCTGCACGACGTGCAACCCACCTGTTCATTCGAGGAAAAGAATAATCCTCACTAACGGGAAAAGGAGATGGTAAAACTCCTAACTCTATGCCCACATCTGTCATGGATGGTACAGAATCAGAAATTGAAGTCATGAAGATAAAACACGAAGGTGTGAAAAATAAAGAAGTTACCTCAATAAGTGCAGCAAATCCAAGAAACCTAACAATGCCTCGATAAGCCTAATCTAAGCCAAAATATAGCTGACCAAGAGCAGCGCGACCCTAGTCAAAATATTTAACTCTATCAAGATCCTGGAGGGCAAGAAGTAAAGTCAAAGCAATAGCGTTTGATGCATTGGCGAAAAGCGTTGTACCCAGTAGATAAACTATGAAGTTGCAAGCATACTAATCCACTTCAACAGGAGTCAAATTGGACCTCCATTTCCAATAATCATGCAGGGGAGCATATCAAATGGAAACATTGCTCTTGACCTTCACCTCACACCTGAGAAGATCATTGATCAATGTATACTAATTCGTCAAATATGTAATACAGGCGTTAATAGGAATCAGCTCACCGCTACATGGAAGACTGGTCAAGGCAACAATGTCCAAGGGGTCGTATCCATCCACCTCTTGCACAAAGTGACTAATGCTTGATGATTGGTGTATCGTTTAGCACACGGAAGACAAGTAATAAATTCATAAAATCCGGTATCGAGGATCCTTCTCTTAATTACATCATTCTCTATCTCTAAGAACCAACTATGGGCTCCAGAAAACGCCCCACACATCTAGTTCTCATGATAATCCTAGAGCAAGAAATTGAAGTTTTTACATGAATGCAAGCCTAAACACATTCAAGGAAAATAGAAAAAGTAAAGAACAAAGAAATTGTGTACCAGATTGATTATATGAGAAGGCACATCGTAGACAACCAGTACCTTCTAGTCTCTCGAAAGACCCTTAATGTCGATTTCTAGACTGGATCATTCTCGTTCAAGTTAAGGTGGACTGGATGGCCCACCATTAGAAAGAAGAAGTTAAGACAAACACGTAGGAAGAAACCGGGAGCTAATCGGATGCAAAACGAAGAAGTTACGTGCGAATGAGGGTGCGAGAGGATGAGCGAGCTTTATAGAAGCCCTCAACCACCGGCCAACAGTCAGACAATCAGGTGGCTATTGACCAACCACTAGGCGATGGTCAGATAGTTAAGCAGCTATCAGACAGCTGGCGGACTATCCCCCAAATAAAGGGCCAAACCGAAAAGAGAGAAAAGAAAAGAAGAAAGAAAGAAAAAAGAAAAAAAGATGGAGAAAAAGGAAAAGAGAGAGAAGAAGAAAAAAGACAAAAGACAAAAAGAAAGAAGAAAAAAGAGAAATAAAGAAATTCCTCATTGTCCATAAGATATTTATGATGAAATCAGTGACCAGTGCTCGACCATGGCAATGATTTAGCAATTACAAGGAAAGAAAGAAATAGTACTTTATTGACTTTTGTGTCCCACAAACCTCTCCAACGTAGGGAGTATGCTGTAAATACTGAATTTTTTAGGCTTGATGATAAAATGAAGATGAATGTTGAGCAAAGAAAATGACCAAAATGCCCGTGAGAGTCAATAGGAGAAGGGTAAGAAGAAGTTGGTGAAGGGCCTTGAAAATTGACACATGACTTTGAAAAATCACAGAAATCAATCCAAGAGGAATCTAATGACGAGTCATATACCATTGTGAAGCTACAAATGTCTAGTTTTTGTAAAAATTTACAGATTATGAAATCAGAGTTGAACTTGAAAAGTTATGCATGATTGAAAGGATGAAGGTTTGAAAGGACTGCATAAAAGGATAACAAAAAAGGAAAGGGGCTACAAGAAATTGACTGGTCGGCCATCAGACAGCCGCCCGACTATCCAAGATAGCCACCTGACCATCTGATAGCTGCTCAGCTATTGGCTAATGGCTGGGCATCCATCGATGGCCGCCCGGCCCTTGTTGGGTTATTTTTGGAAGTTAGCTTGAAAAACTTCCTTTTTCGTCTGCACCACTCTCCTATATAAACCCCCCTCCTCTCACTTTGCAATAAATGTCGATTGTGGTATACAATCATCTCTTCTCTCTCTTTAAGACATGCTCTAGAATTCAAGAAGTCTTTTCCAATATAAAATTTTTTTTAGGCGTTCTATTGCTCTAAACCCAGAAAAGGTATATCTTGAGAGCAAAATTCTCTCCTCCCTCCTATTCTCTCTTTTACTTTTCTTGCTTAGAAAAAGCATGTTTAGGGTTTTATTTTATGCTTAGGAGCATGTTTAGGATTATTATGAATTGCTCTAACCCAATTTGTTTTGCAAAATGGATAAGCTTGTCGAGGTGAGTCCGCAATCATTCCTTTTTTAGAATCACGCTTAGGAATTTATTTTCTTTGCGAATGCTTAGAATCATGACTAAAAGAACATGTCTAGAAACATGCTTAAGACCACGCGATTAGAATCATGATAGGAAAACTTATTTGCTTTGATGAATGATAGGAAATAGCATAGAATATGTAAGAATTAACATTTTGCCCTTGAATGCCATGATTGATGTCGGATGTTTGAATTAGGCTAGAATATGCCATGAATGCCATGAATTAGGCTAGAATATGAAATGAATGCCATGTTTAGGCTAGAATAAGCCATGAGAATCATGTTTAAGGTTAGAAATGCCATGATATTTGATATGAATTATGCTAGAATAGCTATAGGCAGAATTTCTATGATAGAATTTATCAAAATCTAGGCTAGAATGCCATGATATTAGATTATGGCTTTGTTTGATTGTTTATGAATGTATGAATATCATGATTAGAAGTGTAATTATATGATTCCATGAAGTGATGGTGGACTCATATTAATGGTGAGGGACCATCACTTAGAATGAATACGTGAATAACATGAATATGTATGTAGGGACTTGATAAACATTGAATAGACTCACAAATGATGATGTGGAATTCATTATCTATTGAGTTGTAATCCATTACCCTCTCTCTTTCTTTGTGTGAATATCTAACTATCATTGATTGAATAATCACTTCACATACTTAGCAAAGATAAAAATGGAAATGTGTACAAGAAACGAACAACAGTAAGCAGAGTAATTAACAATATGACATATTTCTATTTGGTATTTCCCAAGTGGAGGTCAAATTTACATCCGGATGGATCGAAGGACTCGTACCTAACTTTTTGAACCCATCTCTGAAGTGATGAGGGTATATAGGTCCTGAAGCGAGGATCAGATTGCCTCCATTCATTCCCAATTGAATAATTAGGTGGCGACTCCTTTCTCCAGACGTGTCCATGGCTTGTTTGTGCTCCCTTAAGTCTCGAAAGAGGCTTTGCCATAGTGTCGTGGTCGCAAACACTCTGGCAGGATGAAAGCCCCGTTCACAGTTGGAATCTCCATGATTATCATAACATGGCTTCAAAACATTATGATAACCTTAACTTGTAGCAAATGCCCCCATTTCGTTCTTATGGTTGACTTGACATGCAGTATTGTTCATGGTTCCATGAGTTTTGAGTTAGAGTTATTGTAATCATGGGGAATTCACATCCATAGACATGCATTCCAGCATGGTTTTTGGATATTCATCCTATTGAAAATTTTTAGATTCATCTACATGGGCTTGAGTCTCAAGGGTCCAATCGTCTGGGCTCTTTCAAGCGAGAGATGCCCCTTTGGGCTGGTGTCTTTTTATACCAAATCAATGGTACATGCTTAAAGGTGGTGACATCGATATGAGTTATCTAAGGGTCGAATAGAGCCAAAACTTCCATGCTAATGCCATATGGCTAGTTTAGGTAATTTGTGCTTATTGTGTGCAAAGTGTCGTGATGCAAGAATTGAAAATACCAACATAAGGTATTAGAATTTAGTTTTCTAATTGGAATCAACTTCTCTTATCCCTAGTAGAGTCACCACTGTGAACGGGGCTTTCATCCCACCAAAGCATTTGCGACCACATACTGTGTCAAAGCCTCTTTTGAGACTCAAGGGAACACGAACGAGCCATGGGCATGTTTGGGGAATGTGACACCAGCCAATTATTCAATTGGGAATGAATGCAAGCAATCTAATCCCTCACTTCAGGACTTAAACTGCCCTCATCCCTTGAGGGATGGGTTCAAGAAGTTACGTACGAGCCATTCACCTCACTCGAATCAAAATCCGACCTCTGCTAAGGTATACCAAACAAGAATAACTCATGTTGTCATATAGTCTATTTAAGTTGTTTGTTTTTTGCACATGCTTTTAGTTTTATCTTCATTAAATAAATAAGGTGATTTCATTCAAGACAGTTGTATATTTATACAAAGAAAAATGGAGGAGAATAGAATTACATTTCCTTTCAAACATGGGGGATACGGGAGAGGATTGCATTGCTCTTCAACAACAAAGTAAATTCTACTTTCAGCACTTCAAATATAGCATTCATTCATTTACATAAATCATACATTCAAATATTCAATTTGAGACTCAATAGATAATGAATTCCTCACCACTACATGTGTGTCTATTCAATGTCTATGAAGCCTTTTTCATGGCATCATACAAACATGCATTCAATTATTCTAAGGAATGGTCCCTCACCATCAATGTGAGTCCACCGTCGCTTCATGGCATCACATAATTATACTTCTAAATATGATAAATTCAAAATAAAATCAATCAATTAAAATTCAATACAAAGCCATAATCTAAAATCATGGCACTTTGACCTAGATTTGATATTTCTTATCATGGCATTCTAGCCTAATTCAAACATCCAAGGGTAAAACATGGTAATTCTTACTTATTCTATCCTATTTCCTAACATACTTCAAAGCAATCGTAAATTTTTGTAGCATAATTCTAATCATGTGCTCTTAAACATGATTCTCCACATGTGCTCCAAAGCATGATTCTAAGTATTCGCAAAGAAAATAAACTCCTAATCATGTTTCTAGATAAATGATGGAAAGATGACTTACCTTCATAAGCACTTTCAACTTGCAAGCAAATAAAGGATTAAACGATTCTATAAAATCCTAAACATGCTTCTAAGCATCAAAATAAATCCTAAATATGCTTATTCTAAAGCAAGAAAAATAAAGAAAAAATAAAGAGGGAGAAGAAAGTACTGCTTTCAGGACATACCCTTTTTAGGTTTAGGGCAATATAAAATGCTTGAAAACTTTAGACTAAAAAGGACTCCTTGAATTCTCAAGTGTGTCTTCATGAGGGAGAAAAGATGAATTTGATGCGTGTCTGTTGAAAAGTAAGGAGGAGAGGGGTTTATATAGCTAAAGGGTGCAAGTGAAAAAGGAAAGAAAAATCAAATTTAGAAGGTTCTAAACAAAATTTTCCAATTGTAGATGGACAACAGCTGGCCGACTATTGGAAGATTACTGGCCGGTACTCTAATAGCTAGCTAGTTGTTGGTAGGCAATCGGCTGGTTGTTCCCCACTGAATTCTTCAATTTTGCATTTTTTCAATGCAGTCCCTTTTGACCTTTGTCCATTCAATTGCACATAACTCTTAGAGTTCAACTCCGATTTCTTATTCATTAAATTCTATGAAAACTAGACATTCGTAGCTTTGTAATGGTGTTGACTCATTATCATATTCCTCTTGGATTAATTTTTGTGATTTTTTGAAGTCATCTGTCAGTTTTTAAGACTCTTCATCGATTTCTTCCACCTTTCTTCCTTTTGGTTTCAAGGGCATTTCGGTTATTTTCATTGCTCGACATTGATCTTCACTTCATTATCAAGCCTAAACAATCCATTGTCTACACACCCCCTTCTTGGTTTAATAGTGAGCAATACCCCATACAAAAAGTTTAGATCTATATTACTTCACATTGGATAGCCTTTACCAAATATTGCTTCTAAATCAAAAATTGTAAGATATTAAAAAGATAAAATTCAACTGACGGTAGAGCTGAGCTAAGAGAATTTTATTATTTCGAACCTTACACTTTAACTATTTTTGGGAGGAAAGGCGGTGATATCATAAAGATAAGTGTTTTTCATGTGAAGAAAATAATTTACATTCATATCCAACTCTGCCCATTGCAATACTATCGTATCCTGTATATAGATATGATAAGGATACTATTCTAGAATACTTCTTTATTTCTAAGAAATCTCTTTTACATGTCACCGCATACTTTACTTTGCATTATTATACTAGACATTTCACCAATACACGCTTTGGATGAGATCTCTTATTATTGTGTTTTCTCTCATGTTTGTTTTCTTAATGTTATTAATAAATCTTCTTTTTCTTGCAATTTGTTTTCTTTCTTTTATAATGTCTTGCTAAATGGTGAAACCCTTGATATGAGAATAAGGATTTTTGAACCCTTTGATATGTGCTTAATAATTATAATCTTTTGTTATTTATTTTATATGTTTTATATTTATTTCCTTAATCAATCTTGAGACCACTTGTAAAGTGGAGGTCTTCATCCATTGTAGACAATCCTTGGCACATCAAATGCTTGGATCCTTTCTAGATGCCGTATGATTCTTCTTTATCGACACAAGTCTAGTTAGGAACCTTGATTTATTGTAGACATATGATGATTGACACATTGGATGCTTGAACCCATTTATAAGAAGTGGTATAAACATTGGTAACGAAACAGACGTAATTCATATAACTAAAATGGGCTTAAAAGACATACTTTCCTATTGGAACCTCTTTGATGTATGGATTCCAATTGAGTTATAATTGGGTTACTTATCCTTATTTGATATATCAAAGACGGATCCCCTAACCTTAGCTTTCATTAATATTGTATTAATTATTCTTACTTGTGTATTTTAATTATTCTCATTTATTGCTTATGAACTTTTTCTTTCATTTGCTATGGCAGGTTTTACCACATTTTTCCATGAATGGTCTTACCACCTCTTATTTTTGTTTTACATTTGAATGGTTGGTAGTATCGCCTCCATCTTTACTTATATTTTTTAACATTATCTTGTCATTTATTTATATTATTCATATCTTATTCTCTTGTTCTATAGTTTGTACTGCTAAATCCCCTTCCTCGTGGATTGACCCATTTCCTATTGGGTTTATTACTTCGACACTCCTATACTTAAGAGATAATCCTATTTTTGGATGTGTCACTTATAAAATGGATCAAAATTTTGTCTAAGTTAAATGTAAATGGCATACTCATCATGCAAGACAATTCGATAAGATTATGAGTCAAAAAAATAATGACTATGTTGTGAACTCCATAAAAGCAATATGTGTAGAATGGTAACAATTGTCTAGCAACTTTAGGTGAACGATACATCAGGTAAAGGTATAACATTATAACTAATTTTATAAATGAATGATTTTTTTGAAGCTGTGTCATCAAGATGAAATTGACATACTATAAAAAAGATTAAATACAATAAAATAATTTGATCTAAAACTATTAATATTTAAGATTAGCCACTAGTAGAGATTCAAGTCTAAAACCCTTGTTGTTGGGTCTAACCCAAAATGCACGCAAATAAAAAAGACATGTTATTATAAACAATTGAACAATGTGCACCCAAAATAGTAAGAAAATTTTTTTATCTTCTATATAAACTTGTTTGACAACAAAAAGATGAACAACAGAATACAAGAAAGAATCATCATCACAAAAATATATATCTTGAAGCATTTAGATTAAAGTCATTAAATATTATCAAGTCTATCCATTTTTCTGCTACAATAGGAACAAAAGAAATTAGAAAAGGGTTCAAAAAGTAATAAACGATCTCTTTCTTCATTTCTTCTCTTATGGTAAAAACCAAACGAAACAAGTTGTAAATACCCATTTTGCTTTTCTTTTTTCTATTGTTTTAAAAGTAACAAAAAGTAATTAAATAAGAAATTTTTTAAGACAAATTTGAAAAGGAAAAGATAAGAAAGTAACAAGAATTACCAGTTCAATGCAGGATTTGATTTGGCTACTAACTTTGACTTTGATAATAAGACATTGTAAGAATTTCTCACTTGATACAGCTTCTGTATAATTCATTCTCTTATAATTTTGTAATGCCCATTGATAATAGTGAATAGCAATTACCCTTTTGCCTCAAATCATTGCTGCAACAAAATGTATCCGTTTGAGACAAATAATCAAACACTTGTTAGGCAAATAGATATCATTCACTAAAAAAGAAATTCTGAAACCCTTAAACTACATTAATTTAAAATACAAAGATATTAAATTCCTAAAACGAAATCTACATGATAATGCAGATACTTACATCCTAATAATATTATGAATAACAAACAAAAATTTTAAACAACGTGAATTGTTTACCTTGGGCTTTCATGGAGATGAATCTTGGATGGAGAGAGCTTGCCAACGTTATGAGTTTTTTTTTTTTGGAAAAAATTTGTTACAACACGAAAATTCATATTAAAAAGCGTAAGAACTATTGTTGTCAACGTGTGACACTCCTACATTTGCCATGCACATGATTATTTTGGCTAGTTTGTAGATCAAAATTTTGTGCTATACTATTTCTTATTTTACTGTTTCTAGAAGTATGGTTTAGGAAGCACTTGATTCATAGTGAATATCTCTTTAGATTAGGACATTATTTGATATATCCTAGTTAAATTAAAAATATATTTATTTGTGTCCTATTTCATTCAGGAGATTACTTATATCACTTCTTAAAGTATTGTTCTTTATCCTAATTTGAGTTTCATTAAGATTTTTACAGGATTTTAAAGAGATTACAATCAGGCATCACACTATATATATAACGTTATTTTTACATAACATATATAGGTGGTGTGTGTATGTTACGACATTTCAAGAATTAAGAAGAGAGCTTCAAGGCAAATTGGAATGCTTCTTTGATTTTATTGTATGAGTGTTTTATTCATGTATGAGAGATTGTGATCGTGCATGAATTTCAATTAGGTCTGTCTGAGTTAGTATACACTTAAGTAAACTTGCGAGTTTAGTGTTTATATAATTCAGTGTCAGACATCGTGGTTATGTTTTACTTAACAGTGTGTTGTTAAGTTGTTAGCGACTAAGAGTAGGCAGTGCCACTAGGGTTTAAGATCTTGGTAGGATTTTGTTTTACAAAGATTAGGTCAGTGTGTGAGAGTGAGTAAGCACTGTAAATGATCCTAAAGATTGTACAAACAAGAACTTAGTGAATTACAGCTCTAAAGTTATCTGTGGATATAGGTTTTATAATCGAACCACGTAAAATCCTCCTATGCCATTTTACTTTACAGTTTACCATTATATTGCACATAACTTCATACTTTTAGACCTTACAATTGGTATCACAGTAGGTTCACTGACATACAAGTGAAGAAGATCACGTTGATTTGGAGGAATGGAGTTTATTCGTAATTGAGGATTCGAAACACAACCATCTATTGTTGATTATGGTAATTATTTATATTGGAAAGTAAGAACGATGTGTCAATCTCTTGATAGTAGAGCATGGACCAGTGTTCTTAAAGGATCGACACCACCAACAAGATTGAATGCTTTTGGCGATTCTGAACCCAAACCTGATGAGGAATAGACTGATGAAGAATACCGACGTTCAAGATGGAACTCAAAGGCTCTTGATACAATTTTTGTTGCTGTAGACTTAAATAACTTCGGACATATTTCAAAGTGCAAAATGGCTAAAGAAGCTTGGGACATTCTTGAGGTAAAACATGAAGGCACTGCTTCTGTTAAAATATCTAAATTGATGAGATTAAATTCACAATTTAAGAACTTGATGATGAATAAAGATGAGTCGATTTCTGATTTTTATTCTAACTTATGTCACATCACCAATTCTGCATATATGCTTGGCAAGACTTTTACTGATGTAGAAATTGTTAGTAAAATAAGTAGATCTATCCCATATAAATTTTAACCTAAAATTTCAGCTATTGAGGAAGTTAAAAACACTAATGAGATGAGGGTTGATGAACTAATTGGCATTCTCCAAAACTTTAAGATTAATCATAGTGCTAGGAAGCAAAAAGGAAAGAAAACTGAAAAATCTGATGATGAAAGTAATGATGAGCTTGATGAAACTAATTCTAAACAGATTACTTTTCTAATAAAAAATTATGTCAAGCTCATAAAAAAGAATTTCAGAAAAAAGAATCAAGGAAAGCTATCAAACTCAAATGAAGAGAAGTTCAGACAATTCAGCAAAGAGAATGACAAGAAGAAATCAAAGTAACCTGACAAGAAAGGACAGATTCAATGCTATGAGTGTTATGTTTAAGGATATATTCAATCTGAATGTGCTAATCTCAAAAAGAAGAACAAAGGCTTGATAGCTACTTGGAGTGATAGCTCAGAAACTGATTCAGAAGATCAAGAATGCATGAGTAACTTTGTAGCTTTTACAGCATTTGCACCTGATAAAGGGAAAGCTGTTATGTCTAGCACAACAAAAAAGTGTAGGACTAATGATGAACATTCAGATACAGAAGATGATCTAGAATACTATGAACAGTTGCAAGAAACTTACAATGCACTCTATGGTGAATGGCTAAGTCAAAAAGAAGAAATCAAAACTTTGGATAAAGAGATTGAAGTGTTGAAATGTGAAAAATCTTATGCTAAAAACTGCATCACAAAACTGGAGCTTGCCATGATAGTCAAAATATCACATATTGAGAAAATTACAGTAAAACTAGTTGAGAACAAAAGATGTGTTAATCAACTCAGAATTAGGTCAGTTAAACTTGATCAGGTCTTGAGTCTTGGTAGAGACAATTCCAACAAACATAGCTTGGGATATACAAAAGGTAATCTTGCATCCTCATCAACAACAGTGTTTGTAAAAGCTTCAATGTTAGGTATAAATTTCGAATCTAACTCAAATAGGTCAAGTTCTAGTTTAAAAAGCAATGAAGCATTTGTTTCTTGATGCGTTCGAAACTAACAAGTATACTAGTCGCACAAGTAATAAAGTGATAAGTAAGATATCGTTCCCACGAGGATTGATTCTAATTGAATTTGTTATTTTCCAGCAACAATAAACTAAATGAGGGGTTTTGTTGATTGATTAACTAAACTCAATACGAAAGCAAATGAAGAATAATACAATGCAAAGTTAAATCAATTGAGAATTACACAATGAAAGAAATCTGGTTAAGAGATCATTCTCTGCCACAAGATATGGATTTGCGAATTAATCATAGAATTATCATCCAATTACACCATTGAAATTATCAACCGTAGATAACAACAAGCTCTGTTATCCCAATCTTTCCTTACTTTGTTGTTAAATAAAACAGGCTCTTTATTTAATCTCTATCCATTAAACAACCTAGAACAAGCTCTCTAAATTTAATTCAATGGATGCATTACGATAAGAAAGATAGGTTGATCTAAGCAATAAACACACAAGCTCAGATTATTTAACTTAGGTTGTATTCTCCAATTGCAATCTCTGATCACAATTTTGCTACTAAGGATTAGAAATTCAAGACAATTACGGATCAAGATTTCTACTCTAGCAATAGACAACAACCAGATTATATTCAGTTGGCCATTCCAAATACAATCAGCAAGCAATCATAAGCATTAGATATGGAAAATACAAGCAACTTCAATTAGAGAATTGGATAACAACTTCTTGCACAATCAACTTACAAAAACCATATCAGGGCTTTGAAATCACCCTCAACCAATTCAGATTCAGTTACACATGTTTAAGAACGTGGTAAATACAATACAACATGGAGACATTCCAGAAAATGAAAGGGAAGGGAAAAACTTAGCAAATTTGATGTAATTCTCTTTGGATTGTAGTTCTTCCTCTTTCCAAGCTTCCTTTCTCCTTCAAGAACTCCAGGAGATGAAAGAATTCCAGAGCTGCAGCCTCCACCACGTTCTCCCCTCCTCAAGTTATCAAAATAAAACCCTAAAATGTGTTTAAATACTCTGCTACAGTAACCTGCTACAGTGTCCCGTATTATACATGCTACAGTGATTTGTGGAATTACATTTCTATACTTCTCACACTGTTTTGATTACAACTTTTGGTACACTGAATGGATTTATAAACCGTAAATTTCTCCAGAAAATAGACTTCGAGAGCTTTCCAACGGTATATAATATGTCATCGGGTTCATTGTATATCAATACAATTAAATCCGAGAAGATGGTTGACTAGCAGAGGTGAAAATGAAGGGTTTTACTCCATTTTTGTGCAAGTTGCTCCAAAACTCCTACAAACATCAAAACACACAAAAACATAAAAATACCAAGGAATATAGCAAAGAAACATGGACGAATTGATATGAAAGTAATACATAAATAGACACCTATCAAATTCCCCCACACTTAGACTTTGCTAGTCCTCGAGCAACTACAACGATATGAAACAAAACTAAACCGAAACAGAATCAAAGAAAAATTAAAACACACAAATGCTTCAACTTGCAAATAGGCCTCAAAGATTGTACTTAATTATAACCCAAGGAAAACTTCAAAATAATGCACTTGATGAACAATTTTATCTTAAATATTAGTTTCGCTTCACTTCAATTCCTCAAGTGTGTGTGTTTAGAGCCATTCTCACCTAATCACTTGTAACCCGGATGAGTTTATGCATAAAAATGAATCATATTTAATATTGAAGATGTGTGTATAAATGAACTCCATAGGCCTGCTTTTCAATTCACTCTCCACTAATGTAGACATGCACAACACCAAGGATCAAGTAGGACTTTATTAAGCTTGTAACTTTTGGATTGGGTGAAGGTATGATAAAGGATAATAATTTGGCTCAAATCACCCACAAACACATAAATCATTCAAGATTATGTAGAGCTCAACCCCATAACACAACTTTATTTCAATTTGCCAGATTACTTCCCCAAACTCATTTAGAACACTCAATCTTCTTTTCTTTTCTTTTTCTTTTTTTTTTTAGAAAATAAAAGAAACTACACCCCCACACTTTGTTGTTTCATTCTTTTTAAGAACACCCAAGGCATAAAAATGAATCATATTTAATAGTGAAGATGTGTGTATAAACGAACTCCATAGGCCTGCTTTTCAAGTCACTCTCCACTAATGTAGACCAGCACAACACGAAGGATCAAGTAGGACTTTATTAAGCTTGTAACGTTTGGCTTGGGTGAAGGTATGATAAAAGATAATAATTTGGCTCAAATCACCCACAAACACATAAATCATTCAAGATTATGTAGAGCTCAACCCTATAACACAACTTTATTTCAATTCGCCAGATTACTTCCCCAAACTCATTTAGAACACTCAATCTTCTTTTTTTTTTCTTTTTTTGTTTTGTTTTCTCTTTTTTTTTTAAAAAATAAAAGAAACTACACCCCCACACTTTGTTGTTTCATTCTTTTTAAGAACACCCAAGGGTATAGATATCTTTTTCTTCTTCTTTTTTTTTTAACCGCATTTCCCCTCCCCCACACTTAAACAACACATTGTCCTCAATGTTTAAGTACGTGGAAGATAAGTATAGATTGTTTTTTTCTCTCTCTTTTTTTTTTTTTTTTTACAAACATAATAAAACTCACTTGCATTGCTCATGGCACAATCCAACCTCCTCTAACTTCCCAAAACCAGAACATAGCTCAGAATTTAATTGTGAATGATCTACATGCTCATAGGTAAGGGATAAACTGTTTGGAACAAATTCATTTTAGGTTAGGAAATCTTTTAGTGAGTTAACAAAGAAAAAGGCTTTCAGAGGCTCAAAGTGGTAACTAGGGATCAATTTCAATCAAGGTTGGCTATTAAGGCTCAAACGGTCCAAAGATGGCCTAAATCATTTCCCCAATATTGCACAGTCTAGGATTTCGCCTCGAGTGACCATCAAACAGGTTCTAGAATTCATTGAAATTTGAAGAAACACTTAAATTGCATAAACCTTCTCTAAGTAAACAAATAACTCAGTGATAATGGCTCGGTGCTCAATGTTGTGCAAGGAATCAAAGGTAAAGCAAAAACTAATATATATTTCAAGCACACAGATCCATGCATCATTTATCATTTTCCAGGAGTTATTCTTAATTCAATCATTGCCTTATCATTGACCCACAAAATGCAAGAAAAGAGGTACGTGGCGTTGTTACACCTGAGTCAAGATTGTATATTTCAACAATCCTTAGAACCAGTAGCCCGCAGACTTAAGGTTTCCAGCCTATATACCTTTATTATGAAAGAACAAAACAAGAAACAAGACATTTCAAACAACATGAAATAACAAACTACAGATTTATTTAGAGAGAATGCGTTTCAAGAGTTAAGGAAACCCCATATTCTGCCATTCTCAGGTTTTTCCACAATGTATTTTTTTTTTCGAATCGAAACTGATAAAGACAAAAACACACAACAACTCTAAATTACACAAAACTAAACTTACTCATAAAATAACAAAGTCTAACAAGCCAGCAAACAAAAACAAGTCAGCTAGAATGGGTCTAAAAAGTTTAGAATTTAGCCTCCTTATTCAGCCATTATGGATTGAAGAGATCCAGAATGCGTTTCAAGAGAACTTGAACTTTTTAAGCCACCACTCTAAAAACCAAGATTAGAAAATATTACCTAGGAAGAAAGAAATAACCTGAAAAAGCTCAAAAGAAATGACATGAAAAATCTCAAATAAACACACTAAAAAGAAAGTAAACAAAAACGAAGCAAACAAATAGATAGAGATTACAGATGGAGCGTTAAATCCAATCTACGCCTTTTATTACCTTTTCCAAACCAATCTATCCGAGCTGTTGTTGGATCAGGCAAATAGACAAATTCTTGGAGTTTATCAATTAACTCCCCTGCAGTTGAAGCTGTAACCAGGATTTGCCTCGCCGACGGTGAGATGAAGTTTTTTTCCTAAGCTTGATCAAGAAAGGACAACAAACCATCAAAAAAATTATTGACATTTAACAAACCAATGGGTTTCCGATGGATGTTTAGCTGTGCTCAAGAGGTGATTTGAAATATCTCCTCTAATGTACCATAACCACCAGGCAAAGCTATAAATGCATCAGACTTAACAACCATATGTGCAATACGCTCATGCATGCTAGAGACCTGTAACTCTTCCCCTATGATGTTGCCTACGATATCTCGTACAGCTAATGGTTTAGAGATAATGCTGAGAACTTTGCTCCCTCCTAGGGATGTAGCTATTGACACACACCCCATTAACCTAAGACTACCCCCTCCATAAATCAAATGAATACCCCTCGCAGCTAATGTCCTACCAAGATCAAGAGCTGCTGTGGTAAACTTCCATCTTTACCAAATTGCAATCCGCAAAATACGCATATGTTGCGGAATCGCCAAATTGGTGTTTTCTCTATTTCTACAAGTACTCTAACCTTGTGCAAGACACGTTAGGTATTATGCTTTTCAAGTGCAAGACAGGTTATAGAATGACCTTTGAAAATATACAGAATGGATATATACACACGTAAAACTCTCAAATTTGACACATGGGGACATAATTTCTGTGGGGGTTATTCGATGTAGATTTATTGCCCCAAGATTTGAAAAAATGAGATATGCTTTCGGCGAGGTTTGACAAAACCTACACACTTGTCTCCCACGTGTGCATGAAAAATGGAGATAAACTTTCGGTGGGGTTTGAAAAAAACCGCCACACTTGTCTCCAACGTGAAGCATGAAAAGTAAAGATATACTTTCGGTGGAGGTTGACAAAATCTCCACACTTGTCTCCCACGTGTACTTATGCCATAGGGTCGTCATATGGTTTGTCAAAAAAAAAAACTTGAAATTAAAACAAACAAAATCAACAAACAACAACAACACAAAAACAACATTGATAATCAGATCAAACGAAACAAGAAAAAAAAATTCTACAACAACAACACACATTCAATATACAAGTAGTTGTGATTGTGGCTCACATCTTCCTCTGGTTTTACGTCCAGTAACGGCTGAAACGCCTTCTATGAGTCGGCGATTTGCTTCCCATCCAGTTTTCTTATAAACTGGCAAACAGGGTCGTTTTTAGTCAGATTCCCTAGACTATAACACTACAATTCATCACGAAATTGTGTCCATAAATTAAGTAATTCACGCTGAACAAGTCCACAAGAATGTGACTCAAGAGTTAATAAAACATTATCCAACGACTCATTACTCATACCATTCTTAATAAATGAGAGTTTATCTTCTCTATTCCTGGACACAAATCCTAATGAACGACAAATCTGGTTACAATTCCATCTAGCACATTTATAACATACTTGTAACCTTTTCGCTCTTCGCCTCTTGGCGGAGTAGCTTTTTCCTAGACCAGGCATGTATTTTGCGAGATTAATGTCCGGCTCACCGGACAATCTCACCTTGGCTTCGATAATCCATCGGATATCAGCAGGCACATTTAGGAGCATCAATGCCCAAAGTCTAGTCATCCGTACTTTATAAATTTTAAACAAAGCATTTTGAGGAAGTGAAGGGAAATATTTACGAAGGTTTGACATAAAGATATCGGCATCCATTGAAGAGGAGAAAAGGAGAGCTATTACCGATAATGCGATTGAGTTTGTTTTTCTCCAAGATATGCACTTTTCAAACCTTCGAGCAATGACTTCAGCTCCCGTTTGGATGTTTCCTCAAGCTGTTGCACAAATGAGCTCAAAGCACAGAATAATCAAATTAAACAAAAGAAAGGAAAAGAAAAGAGCAGAAACGAAACTAAAGACACATAAAAGAGATAACAACACGATATCAAACAAAAGTAAAAAAAAAAAGTAAAAGAAATATAAAAACAAATAAGACAGATGGCAAAAAGAGAGATAAAACCTGGTCAATTTGATGGTCTACGAAAGGAATCTCCTCGAGACACAAAAATTGATCATTATTCCTTATTTTATTTTTCTTTTCTTTTTTTTTCAAAAAATATTAGGTTGCCTCCCAATAAGCGCTTGGTTTAACGTCCTCAGCCCGACGTTGGTTCCATCATGGGAGGATCCAATCTTCGATGTGCTTCACTAGTGGGCTTGGATCCTTCTTTCCACAAGAAATGGTGCACGCATATGGCTGGGCCTTGAATGTGAGCACTTGTCCACCCAATAGCCGTTTTGTGATCTCTAAGTACTTGGACGAGTTTTACTTCTTGTATTGGTGCAATGCCCATTTCTATTATAATTGGCAAAGTACCATTCTCACCCAAGAATCCATGATTCAAATGATCTAGAAGTGACTTAAGCTCCACGGTATTGGCCTTCATCACAGAATGAAGAAGTTTCTCATTAGATAAAGACAATTCAATATATGAAACATCATACCTGCTTATGGTTATGGCTATAGTCTCATCTAAGCTTGCCAGAGCTTCCTTCACTTCTTTATACACTTGTATCAAAATTCTTGATTCCTTAGAATTTTCTGTCCCTATGTGCTCACTAATAGCTACATCCAATCCATTCTTGCAAGTTAACTCAAAACATTGTTGTGGCAGAGAATCAGTAACGTCAACTACAAAAATAGAATATAAGTCACTAGGGTTTCATTGCCTCAAAAATATTGAAACGGATCACCTTGCCATCAAACACTATGGTGAGAGTGCCATCATGAACATCAATCTTGGTTCTAGCAGTTTTCGAGAATGGTCTCCCTATAAGAATCGGTGTTGGATTAGGAGATGTCTCATCCTCTATTCAAGAACATAAGAGTCTGCTGGGAAAGCCAATTGATTCACCTGCACAAGCACATCTTCCACAACTCTTTTGGTATATGCATTAAAACGATCAGCAATTTGAATGGTAATACCAATTTCCGCAAAAGGTCCAAGATTTAAAGAAGCATAAATAGAATATGGCATGATGTTAATAGATGCTTCTAAATCTAACATAACTCTTTCAAACTTGGTTTTACCAATGGTGCATGGCATGGTGAACGTACCTGGATCTTTGCACTTTGGAGGAATTTTCCTTTACAATACAGCTGAAACATCTTCCCCCACACTTACTTTCTCATTTCTTTTCAACTTTCTTTTGCTGGTGCATAACTCCTTGAGACATTTTGTATAATGAGGTACTTGCTCGATAGCATCTAGAAGTGGTATATTTACCTCGATTTTGTGAGAAGTTTCTAGGATTTTTTGTTCTTGTTCCTTCTTCTTCGATTTTGCAAATCTACTAGGAAAAAGTGGAGGAGTAACATATGAAGGAATGGGAGTTATAGGATTTACTTGAGAAGTCAGTGTTTTGTTCATGGTGGAAGTGGTGTCATCTCCTTCATCAGTTTGTGATTTCTTTGGCAGGACATCTAATTGCTCTCCATTTTGCAAAGTTATCGCACAAGAATTCTCTCTTGGATTGATCACCGTTTGACAAGATAATTCTTCTGAGCCTTGGCCCTCGAATTTGCTCATGCTAGTAGCCAATTGTCCCATTTGATTTGCCAGGTTTTGGATACTTGCCCCAGTTTCCTGCTGGAATTGCATTGTGTTAGTGGCAAGTGCATTAACAATATCCTGGAGTGACATACCTGAGTTTTCTGAAGCTGGTTGTGGTGCTGGTTGTGGCATTGGTGGTGGTTGCATTTGAAATGGTTGCTGCACTCTAAGTTGATCAAAACCTTATGGCCGATTTGGTATGGCATTTGGGCCGATTGGTTGATGATTCCAGTAACTGAAATTAGGGTGATCTTCCCATCCAACATTACAAGTGTTAGAGAAGGGATCATACCATTGCCTTGTTTGTCCTGGAAATCCATCCATGGTATTGGCTTGTTCCATATCTCCTTGCAAAGTTGGATACATGTCGATTGGATGCTCCATGGTAGAATATACCTCACATGCATAAGATTTCTGCATATGTCCTACAACCATGTTTTCCACAAGAGAAGTTAACTCAGAAAGTTGTTGTTCAATGTTCGGAGTGCTTACCTCATTTACTCTCTATGGTAGTTGTGGCTCAAATCTGATGCTGAATTGTTGGAAGTTTACTGCCATGTCGCCTAAACACAAACAATCAGAAAAGAAAAACAAAAGAAAACACGAATCAACAATGAAAATAAAATAACAAATCGATTATGAAATCAATCCCCGGCAACGGCGCCAAAAACTTGATGCGTTCGAAACTAGCAAGTATACTAGTCGCACAAGTAATAAAGTGATAAGTAAGATATCGTTCCCACGAGGATTGATTCTAATTGAATTTGTTATTTTCCAGCATCAATAAACTAAATGAGGGGTTTTGTTGATTGATTAACTAAACTCAATACGAAAGCAAATGAAGAATAATACAATACAAAGTTAAATCAATTGAGAATTACACAATGAAAGAAATCTAGTTAAGGGATCATTCTCTGCCACAAGATATGGATCTGCGAATTAATCATAGAATTGTCATCCAATTACACCATTGAAATTATCAACCGTAGATAACAACAAGCTCTGTTATCCCAATCTTTCCTTACTTTGTTGTTAAATAAAACAGGCTCTTTATTTAATCTCTATCCATTAAACAACCTAGAACAAGCTCTCTAAATTTAATTCAATGGATGCATTACGATAAGAAAGATAGGTTGATCTAAGCAATAAACACACAAGCTCGGATTATTTAACTTAGGTTGTATTCTCCAATTGCAATCTCTGATCACAATTTTGCTACTAAGGATTAGAAATTCAAGACAATTACGGATCAAGATTTCTAGTCTAGCAATAGACAACAACCAGATTATATTCAGTTGGCCATTTGAAATACAATCCAGCAAGCAATCATAAGCATTAGATATGGGAAAATACAAGCAACTTCAATTAGAGAATTGGATAACAACTTCTTGCACAATCAACTTACAAAAACCATATCAGGGGCTTTGAAATCACCCTCAACCAATTCAGATTCAGTTACACATGTTTAAGAACGTGGTAAATACAATACAACATGGAGACATTCCAGAAAATGAAAGGGAAGGGAAAAACTTAGCAAATTTGATGTAATTCTCTTTGGATTGTAGTTCTTCCTCTTTCCAAGCTTCCTTTCTCCTTCAAGAACTCCAGGAGATGAAAGAATTCCAGAGCTGTAGCCTCCACCACGTTTCCCCCTCCTCAAGTTATCAAAATAAAACCCTAAAATGTGTTTAAATACTCTGTTACAGTAACCTGCTATAGTGCCCCGTATTATACATGCTACAGTGATTTGTGGAATTACATCTATACTTCTCACACTGTATTGATTACAATTTTTGGTACACTGAATGGATTTATAAACCGTAAATTTCTCCAGAAAATAGACTTCGAGAGCTTTCCAACAGTATATAACATGTCATCGGGTTCATTGTATATCAATACAATTAAATCCGAGAAGATCACTGACTAGCAGAGGTGAAAATGAAGGGTTTTACTCCATTTTTGTGCAAGTTGCTCCAAAACTCCTACAAACATCAAAACCACACAAAAACATAAAAATACCAAGGAATATAGTAAAGAAACATGGACAAATTGATATGAAAATGATATATAAATAGACACTTATCATTTCTCCTCTAAGCTCTTTCAAATCTAGTCCTAAAAAGGTAAGGGAATTCATTCCAACATGTTATTTTTACGGTGAAAAAGGCATATTAGACCTAGATGTTTTAAATTGTTGAATCTTTTGTATAAAAAAATAGTTTAAGCTGTTACCAAAGACATAACTGTCATGGGTTAAGAAAGAAAAGACAGTTTGTAATGTTGCTTTTACTGCACTTAAGCATTCTTCTAATGATTTGTGGTATTTTGACAGTGATTGTTCCGGGCACATGATTGGAAATAAACAGTTTTTGAAAGATTTTGAATCATGCAGAGAAGAAAATGTCACTTATGGTGATGGAGCAAAGAGTAAGATAATTGGCAAAGGCACTTTGAATGACAAAGGCCTACCCAAATTTCAAAATGTCTTGTTGGTTAAAAGTTTGAAAGCTAATCTAATTAGTGTTAGTCAGATATGTGATGACAAGTACATTTGTTAATTTCACACAGGATAAATGCATGGTTTTAGACAATCTTGGTAAATGCATTTTAGAAGGAAATAGACCTTCGAATAATTGTTATTTGGTAAAAAAAAATTGCATTTCATGCTAGGATCTCGAATTTAAAATTGTGGCATTAAAAATTAGGACAATTAAATTACAAAGACTTTGTTAATTTAACTAAGTTAGGTGCTTTAAAAGGAATTCCTAAACTTGATGACAAATCAATGGAATTTATGGACCATGCCAAATGGAAAAACAAATTAGAAGTGCACACAAATCAATCCCTCATCTTAGCACATCTAAAATACTTAACTTGCTTCACATGGATCTTATGGGTCTCATGCAAATTGAAAGCATTTTTGGTAAGAGATACATATTTGTTTGTATGGATGACTTCTCTAGATATACTTGAGTTGATTTTATTAAAGAAAAATCTGACACTTTTGAAGCTTTCAGGAATCTTTGTGTTAAACTTGAAAATGAGCAAAACAGGAACATTGGCAGAATAGTGAGGATAAGGAGTGATCATGGCAAGAAGTTTAAAAATGTTAGTCATGCTGACTTTTACAAATATCATGGAATTGAACATAAATTTTCAGCTCCCAAAACTCTTGAACAGAATGGTATTGTGGAAAGAAAAAACAAAACTGTTTAAGAGATAGCTAGAGTGATGCTCAATAGCAAGAAGTTGACCAAAAGGTTATAGGCTAAAGTAATAAGCAGTGACTGTTATATTTCAAATAAAGTTTTTCTAAGCCCTGGCACTACTAGACACCTTATGAAATTTTGAAAAGAAGAAAACCTAATTTGAAATATTTTCATGTTTTTGGATGCAGGTGTTACATCTTAAATGACAGAGAGCAGTTAGGAAAATTGGATCCGAAAAATGATGAAGGAGTTTTTGTGGGATATGCACAGAATAGCAAAGCTTGTCAAGTCTATAATCTTCGAACAAAGTCAATCATGGAATCTGCAAACACTATTTAATGATCTAGATGATTATGCAAAGTACTCATATGAAGAAAGCATAACCAGCTTCATAGAGAATGTAGAAAGATCAGCAACAGACAGCAATAATAGTAAAAAGATTTAGTTATGAAAGAGGAAACAACTGCTATTATGTCAAACACAACAACGACATTTGATAACACAGATCTAAACAGAAACTCAATTAGAAATGAAGATGAAAGAAAAGACCCACCCACGTGGATACAAAAGGCACATCCAACCAGTTCAATCATTATAACCCCAGATGGAATGAAGAAAACTAGGAGCAAGGTAAGAAATCAGGTAAGATTTGCATGTTATGTTTCATTAATTGAACCAAAAAAAAATGTGAAAAAGGCTTTAAAAGAAGATGTTTGTATTCAGGCAATGTAAGATAAACTTAATCAGTTTAAAAGGAATGAAGTATAGGAATTAGTTCTTAAGCCAGCAAATGCAAATGATATTGGAAATAAATGGACATTCAAAAATAAAACTGATGAAAGTGGTCAAGTAGTAAAAAATAAGGCTAGGCTAGTAGCACAAGGTGACACACAAGTGGAAGACATAGACTTTGATGAAACCTTTACACTAGTAGCTAAACTTAATCAGATTACTACTTACAATTGCTTGTTTGGTTGATTTTAAATTATACCAAATGGATGTTAAAATAGCCTTTTTAAATGGCTATCTCAATGAAGAGGCTTGTATTGAACAGCCTAAAGGATTTGAAGATCTCAAACATCCTGATTTTGTGTACAAATTGCATAAAGCTTTGTATGGGTTGAAATAAGCTCTTAAAGCCTGGTATGAAAGGTTGACAAACTTTTTGATTAAGAGAGGTTATAGTAGAGGCAACAATGATAAGACTTTGCTTACCAAACATACATCTAACTATTTTATTGTTGCTCAAGTACATGTAAACGACATTGTGTTTGGATCCACTAACAAAGGCAAAACTAATGAGTTCGTTAAGTTGATGCAGGAAGAGTTTGAGATGAGCATCGTAAGAGAATTAAATTTCTTTCTTGGATTGCAGGTTAAACAAATGAATGATAGGATATTCATATCTCAATCAAAATATGCTAGAAACCTTATAAAGAAATTTGGACTTGAGAATGCAAAACAAATGAAAACTCCTATCAGTACTAACCTGAAACTTTCAAAAGACAATGCTGGAAAGAGGTTGATACAAGTTTATATAGAAGCATCATTGGTAGTTTGTTATATCTCACAGCAAGAAGACCAAACTTGTGTTTTAGTGTAGGACTTTATGCAAGATTTCAAGCAAATCCCAAAGAATCACACCTTGCAGTAGCTAAAAGAATCATCAGGCATGTACTTGGAACTTATGATTATGGGATATGGTTTTCTAAAGGCACAAATGGTTGTCTTGCAGGGTTTAGTTATGTTAACTGGGCACAAAATGCAGATGACAGGAAGAGCACATGAGGTGGATGTTTTTATCTTCATACTAACTTAGTTTCTGGCACAGCAAAAAGCAGAATTTTATCTCTTTGTCTACTATAAAAGCTGAATACATAGCAGCAGGAAGTCGTTGCACATAACTACTTTGGATGAAGCAAAAGCTAAGTGATTATGGTATTGAACAAAAACCTATAACTGTGTTTTGTGATAATACTAGTGCTATAAACATTTCTAAAAATCCAGTTCAGCATTCTAGAACAAAACACATTAACATAAGATACCATTGTATAAGGGAGCTTGTAAAGTCTAAGGTGATACACATTGAGTACATCTCCACTGATAAACAATTAGCTGACTTGTTCACTAAGGCATTAGATGCAACAAGATTTGAGAATATAAGAAAGGCCTTAGGTATCTATCAGTTTTCTGAATAAGCATTGCTTACTGTTATATTAATTATATATGCAATATCATAATTTTCTTCTAATTAAGCATGCGTGAGCTATAACATAAAACTGTGTGAATGTTAAGATACTGATTTAAAATAAAAAATAAAAAGAGGGCTACCCATAGATGATGTGTGAAAGCCATCATTGAGAGTAACATCAGGGTATCTAAGAAATATGTTTAGGTCACCCAATTAAATGAAAAGGAATACCTCTATATTGTGTGAAAGCTACTATATTAATTTCATAATCCAATGTGATTAATTCTTTATGAATATGTCAAAATGATATTTTTGACATCTTAATTGAGTGAAAAATAAAGGTAAACAGCTTTCATATAAAGATTATAAACAACTCTTAAATATGCTTCTTTAGAATGATTTATATGATGTCCAGATATTGTTGTTACGCTAAATGTAATTGTTTTCTGTTATGTTTTTCATAACCTATGATGCTTTTTATGCCTAACTGAAATTTGACCGTCTTGTGTGTCCATGTGTCAAAATGCCATGTTAGCTTTATTGGATTGAGGGGGAGAAACTTCAATGGTGGGAATTCTAACTCTATTAGAATTTCTTATTTTAATGGAAATCAAATTTTGAATTTATCTCATTAATGATATTAATAAGTCTGTTTTGGAAAAGGAAATAAAATTTGAAATTTATAGGAAACCAAATTTTATTAAAACTCAGTTTTATCGCAAATTTGTCACAAACATGGTTAGTGCTCTTTTTGTTCATATCACAGTCGATCAGCTTTGCATCCATTCTCTCTCTTGTCTCGCTTCTCTTGTTCCAGCAAAACACTTGCAGTTCTAAAACCCTAACAATGGCATCCTCATCTGAATCTGTGAAGACAACTAGTGCTACATCTTCCTCAAATGATTCTTATCACGACAATAACGATAGCTCCCAGTCATCTCAATCTCAACAAGGGCATTTAGATATTTCGATTGATCTTGTAATGAGTGAAGATGAGTCAATTCCAGTTAAGCGAATGAAGGACAAAGTGAAACCAAAGTTCAACAAGTTCTCACAATAGCTGTCAAACAAAATTTCTTGAAGTATACATCAAAGAGGAAGTTATAGATAGAAAGACCAGTAAAAGTAACCGACTTCAACAAGTATGGATTGAGTGAACTTCTTGAGTCCATTTACTAGACTAGAATGGTAAACAACTTCCTACCCCCTGTTAAGTCTTTGGTTCAAGAATTTTATGCAAATATAACCACTTCAATTGATGACCCGAAGAGCTTTCATTATTACAAAGTGCATTATAGAGGGAAATTTGTGAAATTTTCACCAAATGTCATCAACTCTTTCTTTGATATACCAATTGGTAGTTTGCACTCTGTTGAAGAAAATTTTGATATGGCGATTGTTCTTAAGGAATTGACAGGTAGAAGTGATTTAGTTTAGAGATGGCATTGATCAACAATACCTTAGAAAGAAATATAGGGTTCTGCATAAGATTGCATAGTTTGATTGGTTCTGTATAAGATTGCACAGTTTGATTGGTTTAGGCACAAACAAACCAATTAATTTAGGTTTATGGATTTATAAAATGATTGTCCAAATTGCACCATATAAATCGGATTACCATTTGCTTGTATTTCCTTGTTTGATTCAAGGTATTTTAGCTCAAAATGGTGTTTCCATTAGCCCAAAAGAGCATACTGAGATTTTATATAAATCTATCACTAAAAGATTTCTGCATTGACTGCATGACAAATCTGATTTGCCTGCTCGTGAACCAAAACCAAGAAGAGTTCAAAAAAATCCCATGAACAATGTAGAAGAGCAGCTTGCTTTGATCAATTCTACTTTGTTTGATATTATGCAAGAGCTCAAGGACATCAAAGCAAAGCAATCTGCATTGGAGAATAAACTTACTGGAAAAACTATTGTTGCAAAAGAACCACAAACCACGAAAACTGACAATATGGTGCAAGAGCATTCAGTATAAAAAATGCTAGAGGAGGATCAAGCTGAACAACCTACTGTTGAGACAGACATGATAGCAGAAAAGAAAAAGAAGAAAAAGAAATCAGAGAAGAAAGCTAAAGGAATTGATCTGAAGGGCAAGAAGAAGGTAAAAGTGGTGAAGAAAAAGTCTGACAAGAAGAATAAGACAATTACTACAACAACTCCAAAACTGTAGGATGAATCCTTGTCAGATGAACCAGCTCAAGAGGAACCCGTAATACCATCACCTTCACCATCTTCTAAAGAAACACCTGACAATGCGCCAGTTCCTGAAGCAAAACAACTTGTCTCTACACGACCACAGTCATCTCCATAAGAAGCAAAAAGCACATCTGACACCAGTGCAAACTGACTTGATAAGGAAATCCGCAAGATTATGGCAGAGGCCACTGCTACTTTATCTGATACAACTGGAGAATAGGCCACTCCCATTGTGAATGGGGCTTTCATCTCGCCAGAGCGTTTACGACCATGACACTGTGTCAAAGCCTCTTATGAGACTTAAGAGAACACAAATGAGCCATAGGCACGTCTAGAGAAAGGAGTCGCCACCCAATTATTCAATTGGGAATGAATGGGGGTAATTTGATCCCTCACTTTGGAACCTAAACTACCCTCATCCCTTTAAAGATGGGTTCGGGAAGTTAGGTACAAGTCTTTTGACCTGGCCAGATGTAAATCCGACCTCCACTTAGGAAATACCAAATAAGAATATCTTGTGTTGTTACTTAGTCCACTTAAATAGTTCATTTTATGCACACATTTTCATTTTTATCTTTATTAAACATGTTAAGTGATTGTTCAATCAAAACAGTTGAATATTCATACAAAGAAAGAGGGAGGAGAATAGATTACATTTCCGTCATACATGGGGGAAGGGGATAGGATTACAACATTGCTATTCAACAATAACATAATGTTTCATACATTCACATACATTGGAAACTCAATAGATAATGAATTCCTCACCACCATATGTGGGTCTATTCAACTTCTATTCAAGTTTCTTACATATCCATAGCTAAGGCATACATTCTTAGTGATGGTCCCTCACCATCAATGTGAGTCCACCATCACTTCATGGCATCATGCAATTATAATTCATAATATGTAAACATTCGTACATTCATAAATTATAAATCAAACAAAGCCATAACCTAATGTCATGGCATTCTAGCCTAGATTTGATAAATTCTATCATGGTATTTGACACATCCGAAAAAGGATTGTCTCCCAAGTATAGGAGTGTCGAAGTAATAATCCCGGTGAGACCGAGGTCGATCGACGAGGAAGGAGATTTTAGCGTTACAAATTATAAGATAAGCAAATATGATATGAATAATTCAAAGAAATGACAAGATAATATCAATAAATATGTAAGATGGTAGGCGGTATTACCGACCAATCAAATATAAAACAAAAAGCAAGAGGAGGTAAAACCATCCATGGAAATAGGTGGTATAACCAACCATAGTAAATTAAAGAACAATTTCATAAGGTGGTAGAACCTACCATAGTAAATAAAATAAAAAGTTCATAAACAATAGAATAATTAAAATACAAGAGGAATTAACACAATAACAATGAAGGCTAAGGTTAGGGGATCCGCCCTCGATATTTCGAATAAGGATAATTAGCCCATTTTAGTTATATGAATTATATTTGTTTCATTACCAACATTTATACCACTTCTTGTAAATGGGTTCAAGCATCCAATGTGCCAATCATCATATGTCTACAACAAATCAAGGTTCCTAACTAGATTCGTGTCAGTAAGGAAGAACCATACATCATCTAGAAAGGATCCAAGCATTTGATGTGCCAAGGATTGTCGACAATGGATCAAGACCTCCACTTTACGAGTGGTGTCAAGATTGATTAAGAAATTAAATATAAATCATATTGAATAAACATTATAAGATTAAGATTATTAAGCACATATTAAGGGTTAGAGAATCCTTATTCTCATATCAAGGGTTTCACCCTTTCACCTTAGCAAAAGAGAAATTAGAAGAACATTATAATAGAAAGAAAATAAAATGCAAGAAAAAGGAAATTCATTAATAACATAAACACACAAAACACAATACAAGATCCTAGCCAAAGCCAAAATGTTCCAGCCAAGGCCAAGATGCCCTAATGGGTCACAAGGCACCTCTATTTATAGATACATCCAGGGGCAAACTTGTCAAATTACAAGGGCATAATTGTCAAATATTAGTTGTAAATATCTTTGACAATTGGGATCATTAGGCACCGACTTTGACCATCAATTTTGACATTGAAATGTTGTGAATTTCAATCACATGTCTTCATGAAAGTTGTAGATATTTCTCTCAGCTTTCTAGAACATATTGATTTGTACAATTTGGATACGTATTTTGAGAGATACAGTCTAAATACTGAGGCCTGATTAGACTGGGCCGAGACTGTAGATGGGTTCACTTCAAGCCCAATTTTGGTCCACTAAGAGCCCGAATTTGATTATGCTTTTGAAATGCAATCTTGTATACAACTGAATCAGCTTTCTAAAACATTAAGAATTGCACCATTCTGATCTATAAATAGAGAGTTATGCCCATTTTATCAAACCTGTAACAAAACCAAAATTAAGAGGAATTAATTCCAAAGATGCAAATGCTACAAATATGCTTAAGTTGAGGAATTTAATGACACTATTAATGCAATATGATGAACTAAACTCTTATTAAACATGCATATTTAAGTGTTCATCACACCCCCCAACTAGCTTATTGCTAGTCCCTAGCAATTAAAGCGTTATTATTTAGAAGTGATTTATAGAATTTTACATCCAAGGTGGTCATTATTGCACTCTCCTTGATTTTATCCAAATAAACAAACTCTCAACCAATTATTATTTTTTTTTTATGACTCATGTACCCTTCAGTCAAGATATCAATAAACCTCTTTTTTGTGCTCAGTCAACACATGACTATGGGGCTTATTAGAAAGAAGCCATATCGGTTCTAATATTTGTTAAGGCTAACAACTTTAGGTAGGGGGCATTCATTTATTTTATATATATGTGTTTTTTTTTCTTTTATTTGAAAGAATGCATCTTTAACCCATGTAGCGAGCCTTAGGCTAATGGCTCCCAGACCAGTTGGCCTTAGGGCATTAGGTGTTAAGACACCCCTTCGAGCTTAACGACTCGGGTTGCCGATACTTTATTTTTGCTTAGAAACTTATGGATAGTGCAATGTTCAATCCCATTAAGCTTTCTCCTTAATCCATATAGCGAGCTTTGGGCCAATAACTCCCAAACCAGTTGGTCTTAGGGTATTAGGTGTTAAGGCACCCCTCGGGTTTAATTGCTCGAATTAAGGAGGCTACGAGACCAAACTTTATCCACAATTGCTATTTTTTCTTCTTTTTTCTTTCTTTTCTTTTTTTGCTTTTTTTTTTTTTTTTTTAACTTTCCCCTTCCTTTGTGTTGTTATCCTAAACAAAACAAAAGAACTCAAATATTACAACATTTCATTTTGCCACCTACAATCATGCATCAAGGTATGTGTGTGTGTGTGTGAAGAAAGGTTCATGAATACTTGCCTAATGAGTACATAAGCACACAATTTTTTTTTTATTTAAATGATAAGGTTGTGAGAGTTCATAGATTTGAATAATTCAAAGTGAAATGAATAAGACCTCCTTGTTATAAAATTCAAAAATCAAGTCTAAATAATATCAAGTTAGCTAAAATGAGTTTATAAGATCAAAATAAATGACAAATTGGTTAGAATGGGTTTCAAGAGTTCAAACTGGCCCTCCATACTCTGCCATTCCTGACCCAGAATGCGTCTCAAGAGGATTTGAACTCCTTACACTGCACTCTGAATCTAATTACTAACTCACTTTTTTTTTTTGCAAGAAAAAAATAAAATTTCAAGACACACTTATGTCTACTATCCTTCCCCCCCAACCAAATGAAACATTGTCCTCAATGTTAAAATCTAGAGAGATAAAGCATAAGAGACATTACCTGAAGCTTTTGTTATTCAAGAGAGATGACCTGAAAGACTCATAAAATAAAATGCTACAAATAAAATAAAAGATAAGAAATTTAAAATTGATGCACACATGCATGTGTATAGGTAGTTGTGACTGTGGCTCACATCTTCCTCTGGTTTTACGTCCAGAAACGGCTTAAACACCTTCTATGAGTTGGGGATATGCTTCCCATCCAGTTTTCTTATAAACTGGCAAACAGGGTTGTTTTGAGTCAGATTCCCAAGACTATGAAGAAAATGAGAGAGAAGAAAAGAAAATGGATGCAAGGTGAGCAATAGTTTTTATGGAACTGAAAAACCAAATTTAAAAGTCACGGAGTACCATATCCGCCACTTGACCAAAAAACAAAATGCAAACACACAAATAAAATAAAAGCTGATACGTTCGAAACTAGCAAGTATACTAGTCGCACAAGTAATAAAGTGATGAGTAAGATATCGTTCCCACGAGGATTGATTCTAATTGAATTTGTTATTCGAAAGCAACAACAGAGTAAATGGGGGGTTTTGTTGATTGATTAACTAAGTGAAATAATAATGCAAACGAAGAATAACAAACAGAAAGTTAATTCGAATGAAAAATCAATGAGAGAAATCTGGTTAAGGGATCATTCTCTACCACAAGATATGGATTTGCGAATTAATCGTAGAATTGTCATCCAATTACAGTATTGAAGTTATCAACCGTAGATAACAACAAGCTCTGTTATCCCAATCTTTCCTTATTTTGTTGTTAAATAAAACAGGCTCTTTATTAATCTCTATCCATTAAACAACCTAGAACAAGCTCTCTAAATTTAATTCAATGGATGCATTACGATAAGAAAGATAGGTTGATCTAAGCAATAAACACACAAGCTCGATTATTTAACTTAGGTTGTATTCTCCAATTGCAATCTCTGATCACAATTTTGCTACTAATGATTAGAACTTCAATACAATTACGGATCAAGATTTCTAGTCTAGCAATAGACAATATCCAGATTATATTCAGTTGGCCACCCAAATACAATCCAGCAAGCAATCATAAGCATTAACATGGGAAAATACAAGCAACTTCAATTAGAGAATTGGATAACAATTCCTTGCACAATCAATTCACAAAAACCATATCAAGGGCTTTGAAATCACCCTCAACCAATTCAGATTCAGTTACACATGTTTAAGAACGTGGTAAATACAATAAAACATGGAGACATTCCAGAAAATGAAAGGGAAGGGAAAAACTTAGCAAATTTATGTAATTCTCTTTGGATTGTAGTTCTTCCTCTTTCCAAGCTTCCTTTCTCCTTCAAGAACTCCAAGAGATGAAACAATTCCAGAGCTGAAGCCTCCACCACGTTCTCCCCTCTTCAAGTTATGAAAATAAAACCCTAAAATGTGTTTAAATACTCTGCTACAGTGACTTGCTACAGTGCCCCATATTATACATGCTACAGTGCTTGTGGAATTATATTTCTATACATCTCACACTGTTTTGATTACAACTTTTGGTACACTGATTGGATTTATAAACCGTAATTTTCTCCAGAAAATAGACTTCGAGAGCTTTCCAACGGTATATAACATGTCGTCGGGTTCATTGTATATCATTACAATTAAATCCGAGAAGATCACTGACTAGCAGAGGTGAAAATGAAGGGTTTTACTCCATTTTTGTGCAAGTTGCTCCAAAAACTCCTACAAACATCAAAACCACCCAAAAACATAAAAATACCAAGGAATATAGCAAAGAAACATGGACGAATTGATACAAAAGTAATACGTAAATAGACACCTATCAAATTCCCCCACACTTAGACTTTGCTAGTCCTCGAGCAACTAAAATGATACGAAACAAAACTAAACCGAAACAGAATCAGAGAAAAATTAAAACACACAATGCTTCAACTTGCAAATAGGCCTCAAAGATTGTACTTAATTATAACCCAAGGAATACTTCAAAATAATGCACTTGATCAAGAATTTTATCTCAAAAATTAGTTTCGCTTCACTTCAATTCCTCACGTGTGTGTGTGTAGAGCCATTCTCACCTAATCACTTGTAACCCGGATGAGTTTATGCATAAAAATGAATCATATTTAATATTGAAGATGTGTGTATAAATGAACTCCATAGGCCTGCTTTTCAAGTCACTCTCCACTAATGTAGACATGCACAACACCAAGGATCAAGTAGGACTTTATTAAGCTTGTAACGTTTGGCTTGGGTGAAGGGATGATAAAGGATAATAATTTGGCTCAAATCACCCACAAACACATAAATCATTCAAGATTATGTAGAGCTCAATCCTATAACACAACTTCATTTCAATTCACCAGGTTACTCTCCCAAACTTATTTAGAACACTCAATCTTTTTTTTTTGTACAAAACAAAAGAAAACTACACCCCCACACTTTGTTGTTTCATTCTTTTTAAGAATACTTAAGGGTATAGATCTCTTATTCTTCCTCTTTTTTTCTTTTTTTTTCTTTTTTTTTTATTACACTTCTCCTCCCCTACACTTAAACAACACATTGTCCTCAATGTGTAAGTACGTGGACGATAAGTACGGATTGGTTTTTTTTTTGTTTTTCTTTTTTTTTTTTCAACACAATAGAACTCACTTGCATTGCTCATGACACATCCCAACCTCCTCTAACTTCCCAAAACCAGAACATAGCTCAAAAATTAATTGTGAATGATCTACATGCTCATAGGTAAGGGATAAACTGTTTGGAACAAATTCATTTGAGGATAGGAAATCTTTTAGTGAGTTAACAAAGAAAAGGCTTACAAAGGCTCAAAGGGGTAACTAGGGATCAATTTCAGTCAAGGTTGGCTATTAAGGCTCAACGGTCCAAAGATGGCCTAATTTTTTTGTCCCCCCAAAAAAAATTTTTTTCCTCCATGTTTGGCACAGTCTAGGATTTCGCCTCGGTGACTTCAACAAGTTCTAGAATCTTGAAATCCTGAAAGAACATTTAAATTACATAAACTTTCTCTAAGTGAACAAATAACTCAGTGATAATAGCTCACTGCTCAATGGTGCGCAAGGAATCAAAAGCAAAGCGAAAACCAATAAACATTTCAAGCACACAGATCCATGCATCATTTATCATTTTTCAAGAGTTATTTTTAATTCAATCATTATCTTATCATCGACCTACAAAATGCAAGAAAAGAGGTACGTGGCGTTGTTACACCTGAGTCAAGATTGTATATTTCAACAATCCTTAGGACAGTAGCCCGCAGACTTAAGGTTTCCAGCCTATATACCTTTATTATGAAGAACAAAACAAGAAACAAGACACTTCAAACAACATGAATAAACAAACTACAGATTTATTTAGAGAGAATGCGTTTCAAGGGTAAAGAAACCCCATATTCTTCCATTCTTTATTTCTTTTCCACAATTTTTTTTTGAATTGGACCTAATAGAGACAATAACACATAACAACTTTAAATTACATATAATTAAACTTCCTCATAAAATAACATAATCCAACAGTTAGTAAACAAAAACAAATTAGTTAGAATGGGTCCTAAAAGTTCAGAAGTTAGCCATCTTATTCAACCATTTTAGATCGAAAAGATCCAAAGTGCATTTCAAGAGAACTTGAACTTTTTGAGGCACCACTCTAAAAGGCAATAATAGAAAATATTACCTCGGGTGAAAGACAAAAGAAATAACCTAAAAAATCTCAAAATAAATAACATGAAAAACTTCAAATAAACACAATAAAATAAAGCAAACAAAATCGAAGCAAACCAGCAAATAGAGATTACAGATGGAGTGTTAAATCCAGTTTACGCCTCTTATTGCCTTCTCCAAAACAATCAATCCGAGTTGTTGTTGGATCAGGCGATAGAACGAACTCTTGTAGTTTTCAATAATTTCCCTGTCCCGTTGCAGCTGTAACCAGCATTTGCCTTGCTGACGGTGAGATGAAATTTTTTTCTACAGCTTGAATCAAGAAAGAACAACAAACCAAAAAAAATTATTGCATTTAACAAACCAATGGGTTTCCGATGGATGTTTTTAGCTGTGCCAGAGTGATTTTGAAATATCTCTCTAATGTACCATAACCACCCCGGCAAAGCTATAAATGCATAGGACCTTCAAACCATATTGTGCAATACGCTCCATGCATAACTAGAGACCTGTAACTCTTCCCCCATGGTGTTGCCTACGATATCTCGTACAGCTAATGGTTTAGGGATAATGCGAGAACTTTGCTCCCTCATAGGGATGCAGCTGTCGACACACACCCCATTAACCCAAGACTACCCCCTCCATAAATCAAATGAATACCCCTCGCAGCTAATGTCCGACCAAGATCAAGAGCTGCTGTGGTAAACTCTCCATCTTTACCAAATTGCGATCCGCAAAATATGCATATATAGCGGAATCGCCGAATTGGTGTTTTCTCCATTTCTACAAGTGCTCTAATCTTGTGTAAGACAAGTTAGATATTATGCTTTTCAATTGCAAGACAGGTTATGGAATGACATATGAAAATATGCAGAATGTATATATACACCCATAAAACTCTCAAAATTTGACACATAGGGACATACTTTCGGTGGGGGTTGCTCGATGCAGATTTATCGCCCCAAGATTTGAAAAAAGAGATATGCTTTCGGTGAGGTTTGACAAAACCTACACACTTGTCTCCCACGTGAAGCATGGAAAATGAGATACACTTTCGGCGGGGGTTGACAAACCCCCACCTTGTCTCCCACGTGAAGCCTAAAAAATAGAGATACACTTTCTGGTAGAGTTGACAAAACCTCCACACTTGTCTCCCACGTGTACTTATGCCATGGGTAGTCATATGGTTTGTCAAAAAGACAACTTGAAATTAAAACAAACAAAATCAACAAACAACAACAACACAAAAACAACATTGATAATCAGATCAAACGAAACAAGAAAAAAAAAAAAAAAATTTCTACAACAACAACACACATTCAAATATACAAGTAGTTGTGATTGTGGCTCACATCTTCCTCTGGTTTTACGTCCAGTAACGGCTGAAACGCCTTCTATGAGTCGGGGATTTTCTTCCCATCCAGTTTTCTTATAAACTGGCAAACAGGGTCGTTTTTAGTCAGATTCCCTAGACTATAACACTGCAATTCATCACGAAATTGTGTCCATACATTAAGCAATTCACGCTGAACAAGTCCACAAGAATGTGACTCGAGAGTTAACAAAACATTATCCAGCGACTCATTACTCAAACCATTCTTAATAAATGAAAGTTTATCTTCTCTATTCCTGTACGCAAAAACTAATGAACGACAAGTCTGGTTACAATTCCATCTAGCACATTTATAACATACTTGTAACCTTTTCGCTCTTCGCCTCTTGGCGTAGTAGCTCTTTTCCTAGACCAGGCATGTATTTTGCGAGATTAATGTCCGGCTCACCGGACAATCTCACCTTGGCTTCGATAAGCCATCGATATCCGCAGGCACATTTAGGAGCATCAACGCCCAAAGTCTAGTCATTCGTACTTTATAAATTTTAAACATAGCATTTTGAGGAAGTGAAGGGAAATATTTACGAAGATTCGATAGAAAGATATCAGCATCCATTGAAGAGGAGAAAATGAGAGATATTATCGATAATGCAATTGAGTTTGTTCTTCCCCCAGATATGCACGTTTCAAACCTTCGGACAATGGCTTCAACTCCCATTTGAATGTTTTCTCAAGCTGTTGCACAACTGAA
>SNVD02009853.1:0-41533 GCA_013180625.2 Boswellia sacra
TTTGGATATCTGTAGCCCAAGATATGGCCAAAACACCATTCGGTGCTCATGTGACTTGATTTTTCTTCCTTGTGTCAGTCCACCGAATTGAATGATAATTCTGTCAGCATTTTGTTTGAAATTTGAATTTCTTCAAAACATAAAAGATCTGCATATTTGAATAAGCTTTCTAAAACATTAAGAATCAAAGAATTTGGATATCTCTATCTTACGATATGGCCAAAACACCATTTGGTACTCATGTGAGTTGATTTTTCTTCTCTGTGTCAGTCCACCGAATTGCATGTCAATTATGCCGGCCTTCCATTTGAAATTTGAATTTCTTCAAAACATAGGAAATGCTGCGCCAGATAGTCAGCTTCTAATGCCATAAGAATCAAGTCATTTTGATTTTTCTAGCTCAAGTATGTTCAAAAGAGTATTCGGTGCTCATGTCAGCTGCTTCCATTTGTCTTTCAACTTGCATGATGATTTGGACAACCTTACAATTAAAATTTGAATTTCTTTAAAACATATGAAATGTTATAAATTGAGTAAGCTTTCCAAAGGCTCAAGAATCATGTAATTTGGGCATTTGTAGAGAAATATATGACCAATTGATTAAACATTGCTCATGTGTCACATTTCTTGAATCAAACCTTGTACTTAAACTTTGGTGCCTTTAACATGTAGTCTTCTCCTTAGCTTCAACACTTCATTTTAATAAGCCTCTTCTTGATTTTACAATTATTTCAATAATCTTACTCTTGCACATAAATAAACATGTTAGTAAATCTCAATTAATCAATGTGTATTGTTATCATCAAAATTATCATGTAGCCTTAGGGCTAACAAAGAGATGTAGGGATTTTGAGGTTTTGTTTGAAACGGAGAAGATAGAGGTGTGAAGTTGAGAGAGTAAAGATAGAGAGTTAGGGCACAAAGAAGACTTGTGAGAAAAGGACCATGAAGACTTGAAAAATTTTTAGTGATTGCGAAGAAGATTTGTGTTTTATTGATTTTGGGGGGTGAGGAGGGGGGAAAGAAACAGTAGGGGGAAAAATTAACAAAGTGGAGCCCAAAGGGAAAATATGGACGGGAGAAAGAGATAAAATAAAATATTTATCACTATTTTAACAAATATGATAAATAGATGATTAAAAAAATAAAAAGTGATAAATATTTTTAAAGGGTGGGTTTGACTTTCAGATTAGCGATATATTTCTCGTTCCTTTTAAAAATCATGAAAAAAAAATTGTAAGATATCGAATATGAAAAAAAAAATTTGCATTGACAGTCTGCATAGATTAGTTATCCTTTTACAGCTCTTCATTCTAAAGATCTATGCAAACAAAATTCTATTATCTTGATAAGGCTTTCTGTTTCAATTTCCTAGTTGGTTTCCTAAACATCTGTGATTTGCCACCCAAAATCACTTGCTGCACTCTGCAACTTTTACTTGGATATTCCACTCTGTAACCAAACTCATGTGCAACTTCAAAACATTCTAACTCATGGCATGCAGTTGCCTTCTCTTCAGAAATTTTGTCAATATATCAAGATTAGTAAGTATAATGCTTTAATTTATCTCTTAATCAAAGTCTACAAAAGATGAACTCAATTACATTATTTGCTATCATGACAAGTCAATGGGATTAACTACGGCGAAATTGTTTCCCTTATAGCATTTGACATATCTTTAGCAGTAGCGCATTGTCTAACCTTGTATTTACTTGTCAAAGACTTAAAACATATTCTCAAATGGTCTCCCAATTAGAATTTTATATGTCAATCGTGTTTTTAGGGTTCGAATATAAGTAACATAAGAAGTAGGTTCACTTAAGAGTATTTTAAGCCCTTAGAATAGACACAAAGCCCTAAGAAGAGATGCACTAAAGAGTGTTGAAAATACTAGGAAGTAGATGCACTAACAGTGTTTGAAATCCTTAAAATGGGCACACTAAAGAGCGTTACCAAACCCTAGGAAGCAAGTGCATTGAAGAGTGTTAGAAACCCTAAGAAGTAGGTTCATTGAGAAATGTTTTACCATAGCATCATAAGGATGCTTTCGTTCACCCTTGAATGGGCACTTCAAACCTTGGATGGGTACGTTCGCCCTTGAATGGGTACCTTAGCCTTAGATGGCCATCTTAGCCCTTGGATGGGCACATTTGCCCTTCAATGGGCAGTTTGGCCCTTAGATGGGCACGTTCGCTCTTGAATGGGTACCTCAGCCCTTAGATGTACACCTTAACCCTTAGATGGGCACATCAACCCTTGAGTGGGCCCTTCAGTCCCCAAATGGGCACACCTATTTTAGGAGTAGAAGGAGAGAAAGAAGATGTCAAGAAAGTCTGATAGAATAAAGACGAAGGCGAGGACGCCAAGGTGGGAGGAGGAAAGACAAAGTTAGAGCACTTTATCGATCTCTGTGACTCACAAACTTCTCCAAAATAGGGGGCAAGATGTAGACACTAAATTTTTTAGCTCGATGATGAAATGAAGATAAATGTCGAGTAATGAAAATAACCAAAATGCCATTCGAAGCTAAGAAATGAAAGGTGAGAAGGAATCGATGAAAGGTCTTAAAAACTGACATGTGACTTAAAAAAATCACAGAAATTAATCCAAGGAGAATCTGATAATGAGTCATATACTATTACGAAGATAAGGATGTCTAGTTTTCATAAAAATTTATAGATCACAAATAAGAGTTGAAATTGAAAAGTTATGTATGATCAAATAGATGAAGGTCAGAAGGGACTACACTGTAAAGTGCCAAAATAGGAAAGGCCGCAAGGAGAACAGTCGCTCGACTTTCTGACAAACTCTTGACGGTTTGCCAACAATCGCCCAGCTGTTGGTCCCATAAATTTGGAAAATATTGATTCTGAGCTTCCTTTTTTGTTTCTTTACTTCCTTTTTCAAATCCAGCCCTTATCTATATAAACCCCCCTTGGCTCACTTCTTAAGGCACACTGATTATTGCATATAGTCATCTCTTCTCTGTTTTGAAGACACGCTCGACAATTCGAGAAGTCCTTTCTAGTTTAAAGATTTTTAGGCGTTCTATTGCCTAAACCCGAAAATGCTAAGTCTTGAGAGCAGTCCTTTCTTCTCCCTCCTACGTTCTTGTTTATTTTTCTTGCTTAGAATTAAGTATGATTAGCGTTTATTTTGATACTTAGGACCATACTAGAGTTATTATGAATTGTTCTAACCCTTATTTGTTTTGTAAGATAGATAAACGTGTTGAGATAGGTCTGCTATCTCTTCTTTATTAGAATCATGTTTAGGAATTTAACTTTTTTTCCGAATACTTAGAATCATGCTTCGGAGCACATGATTAGAATCATGCTGGGAGGACTTATAATTGCTTTGAAACATGCTAGAAAATAGCATAGAATAGGTAATAATTACCATATTGCCATTTGAATGCTTAGATTGGGCTAGAATAGCCATGTTTGATTTTGATTGTTTTTTATTGTTTGAATTAGGTTAGAAATGCCATGATTAGGCTAGAAATGCCATGACTCCTTATGAATTAATATGAATTATGCTAGAATAGCAATAGGTAGAATGCTATGATAGAATTATCAAATTTAGGCTAAGATGCCATGATTTTAGATTATGGCTTTATATTTTGATATAAATGAATGTATGAATATACTATGATTAGAAACATGATTAGGATGATGCCATGAAGTGATGGTGGACTCACATTGATGGTGAGGGACCATTACTTATAATGAATGGATGCATAAGTATATGCTTGAAGAACTTAATAGACATTGAATAGACTCACATATGGTGGTAAGGAATTCATTATCTGTTGAGTCTCCAATTGACTATTTATATTTGATATTTGAATGTATGATGAATGAATGCTATATTTGAAGTGTTAAAGTAGAATTTACTTTATTTGTTGAAGAGCAATGTAATCTTCTTCCATTTCCCCCATGTTTGAAGAAAATGTAATTCACTTCTCCTCCCTCTTTCTTTGTACGAATATACAACTACTATTTGATTGAATAATCACCTTATTTGCTTAAAGAAGATAAAACGAAATTGTGCGCATAAAATGAACCATTTAAGTGGACTGTATGTCAATACAAGTTATTCTTATTTGGTATACTTTAGTAGAGGCCGGATCTTGATTCGGGCGGTTTGAAAGACTCATACTTAACTTCCTAAGCCCATCTCTGAAGGGATGATGGTAGTTTAGGTCCTAAAGTGAAAGATCAGGTTGCCCTCCTTCATTTCCAATTGAATAATTGGGTGGTGACTCCGTTTCTCTAAACATGCATATGCCTTGTTTGTGTTTCCTTAAGTCTCAAAAGAGGTTTTGACACAGTGCCGTGGTTGTGAATGCTATAGCGGGATAAAAGCCTCGTTTACTGTGAGGAATGATGGTCACAAGATGAGGGTCACCAATACCGTCTAATATGACCAATAGAAATTGCACAAGAACGAAATACTGAAGAAGGTGAAACCAACCGGATAAGGTCCTATCCATTACTTCAAGCAAAGGCATGATGAAAGATAACGTCACTCTATTGCCTCTAATATGAATACCTATGGTAGAAATCGAAAAGTTGAAGAGTGGGCAAGATTAGACATCGATGGTGTCTTGACAATAGGCAGAATGATGTTCTCAACTCTGGATAAATGACAATCAAGTATGGCAAAAAATTCCTCATTCAGGGGGCAAAGCTCTTGCCCATGGAAGCAGAAGATGTGATCACGAGGATCTTAGAAGATCGTGCATTCCTTAGGAAAAGGGACATTAAGCTTCACATGTCGAAGGAACTTCAGATGGTTAGAGACTATTGGATTTGAGTCATTTCCAATCATCATCCTTCAGAGGCTTCAAGAGAGGTAGAGGTTTTTGAGAGAGGCCTCAAACATGTTGAATAACGCAAAAAGGCTTTGAGAAGCGTGAAGGAAGTCTTAAGAAATAAGAGAAAACTGTTGAGAAGCAATGGAGAGGAGTAGCAGTTAAATATCGCACAAAACGAAGTAAAAACAACAAGAAAAAGGGAAAAGCATCAGGAATGCCGTCGCTCAATGATCTGTCAGCTAACCGGCAGTACCATGACAGCCACCTAGTGGTTATCAAAGCAAAATAGCCCACCAATCGCTCCTTTCGTGTATCAATGAGCGGTTTCAAGCGCGTGACTTCCAAATTTTGTAATTTTATTTAGAATTGAATAAATGATGATATAGAAACAAATTTGAACAAATTTAGATGTAAATTTATCAAAATACGCATAGTTTAAGAAGTAATGTATGAAGTTAAAAATACAAAATTTTCACTATCTTTGAAACTTGTTCATATAACTGATTGCCTTGATTATACATCATGAAAAATTAAAACATAGAAGTTCATATATAGAAGTAAAATGAACAAAAAAAATCATGAAAGAAGTCGATGGTAACAGTCCTTACTAATCTCTAACATTGTCGATATCGAAGGAGAAAGCAGCAACCTGAGCCTGAAGATGCTCAACCTCCTGCTCCAGACGAGTAACCTCCTGACGACTCGTCTAACCAAGAGAAAAACTATCAAGATAGAGATCATGCATACATGGAGCATAGAGTAGTGTTTTACCAGATACGAGTGAGACTTCTGCAAGACATACCTATAAGAAGTAACTTGTATCCAGAGTACACAATTCATGGAATAGACATTACATTTCATTTTAAGATTAATAATTGATTGAAGAATGACAGGAAACTTGAGAAATATATAGTCAGAAGGCTTACCAAAGTGGCATATTGTGGAACAAAGGGAACAGGCATAGTCTGATCTTCAGTGATCACATGAATGTTGATCTACCCACTAGCATCCCATGTGTAGACAACATTACTGGGATAAGCCTGGAGGTCATCAATCACATGATTGGATGGAATAGCTGGAGCAGCATGAGGTGGATGTGGCGGTTGAGTGGCAATAGAAAAGAAAGCAAGTGTGCCAATACCTAAAGAGGAGACTCTCAATCTTTTCCCATGACAAATGGAAAAGCTACTAGCACGACTAGACCTAGTAAGAGGGTAAGGAGTCTCATTGGCAGACCAACCTGGTCTAGCGTGTAACAAGGTGGCTCGAACCTAGTCAATGTAAGAAGTCGTCATCAATGGAAACTTGTCGCATTCAAATGAATCCCGATCATGTATTTTGACACCTTTGACTCCTGATGAACACTTAAATGTGTATGATTAACAAGAGCTTAATCCCTTATTTTGCACTGATAGTGTCATAAAATTTCTCAAATTAAGCATATTTGTAGTCTTTGCATCTTTTGAATTAGCTTCATTTTAATTTCAGTTTTTGTTGTAGCTTTAGTAAAATGGGCATAACTTTCTATTTATAAATCAAAATGGTACAAATCTTGATTTTCTAGAAAGTTGATTAAGTTATCTACAAGATTGAATTCCATAAGAATCATGAAATTCAGGCTTTTAGTAGACAAAAAATGCGCTTGAAGTGAATCCATCTGTAGTTTCAATCCAACCTAACCATGCCTCCATATTTTGACCATATATCTTGATATACGTATCCAAATCTTATGAATCAAGATATTTTACAAAGTTGAGAGAAATATCTACAACTTTCATGAGACATGTGATCAAAATTCTAAATATTTCGATGCTGAAATTGGTAGTCAAAGTCAGTGCACATAATGACCCAAATTGTCAACAAGATATTTTACAGGGAGAAGTTTGCCCCCGAATGTATCTACAAATAGAGGTGCTTTATGACCCATTAGGGCACCTTGGCTTTTGACTAGGATCTCTTAACATTGTATTTTCTCTCTTGTGTTTTGTTCTTTTGATGTTATTAATAACTTATTTTCTTCTTAAAATTTTTTTTTCTTTCTTGCAACCAATGGAGTCAAGTTAGCCCCCAAATGTATCTATAAATAGAGGTGCTTTGCCACCATTGCTGGGGAAGTTAAAATTTGGCATGCGAAATTGTAAGTATTCTCTTTTCTCATTTTAGTTCTCAATTTTTTTGTTGTGTGCTCATCTTTTCTTTCCTTTTCTCTTTGGAAATTGCATGAAAATTTGGTCACGAACATCTAATGGTAGACTTGTTAGGAAAACATCATCCTCCCTAGAAAACATGGCTGATAATCAAGTGGAAAGGTTCATAGATAAAGAGGATAATCGTTCCCAATAAAATAACCAAAACCAATTAAGAACCCTTAGAGATTACATGAATTTGGTAAGGACTAGTGCACCATCTTGTGTAGTTTCTTCTCCCGATGCAATCCATTTCAAATTCAAACCGAGTTCTGTTCAACTTTCACCCACCTTTTATAGCCTTGATATGGAGAACCTATACGCATACTTAAGAAACTTTGAAGAGGTGTATAACTTCTACAGTGACACAAATTGTAGCATAAACATCATTAGATTAAAACTTTTTACTTTTTCTTTAAAAGATAAAGTTAGACGATGGCTACAAAATTTGAGGTCAAGTTCCATTAGTTCATGGGATGAGATGAAACAATAATTTTTGAAAAAAATTTTTCTTTCCCATAGAATAAATTCTCTTAAAAGACAAATAACCACTTTTACTCAAAAACCAGGAGAAACCCTTTATCAATGTTGGGATAGGTATAAAGAATTACTTAATGCCTGTCCTGACCATGGTTTTGAAACTTAGAGATTAGTTGCACATTTCTATGAAGGGTTGATACCTCAAGATAGGCAACTAGTAGTGCTAGTATGTAACGGATAATTTCAAGATAAAGACCTTGAGGAAGTAATTGACTACCTAGACTTATTGGTAGAAAAGGCCTAAATTGGGATACTGCTGGCACCTATGAGGTGCCAAGCAAAACCCCACCCTCAACATCCAATAGAGGCATATATAACCTTAGGGAAAACCATGATCTTCAAGACAAATATGCATCTCTAACTAGAAGAGTTGAGGCTTTAAAAATGAAAAAGAGTGTTCAATTGAATTCTGTTCAAGAAATTGTCTATCACATTTGTAATGCTAATGACTATCCTACTAATGATTGCCCAACTTTGCCTACTTTTAGGAAATGTCTCCATGAACAAGCTAATGCCTTAAACACTTCTAAAAGGCTAAATCACAATCCATATTCGCAAATTTACAATCCTGGTTCGAGAAATCACTCAAATTTTCGTTGAAAGAATGACAATCATTTACAATCTTCACAAGCCCCTTTCCTAGCATATTAAAATTTTCAAAATTCTCATGATCATGCACCATATGTTTCCCCTTCTAAGAAGGATCTTGAGGAAATATTGCATTTATTCATTTCAAAGTAAGAAACCTTTAGTAGTCAAACTGCTCAAACATTAGAAAATTTGACAGACACTCTTGCAAAATTTGCATCCACATTTAATATCCACGAAAAAAGGAAATTTCCTACCCAAACACTGCAAAATCTCAAAGATTAATCTAATTCAAAAGTGAGCAGTTCAAACAGTCATTACATTGACCAAGCCAAATTAGTCATGACCCTTTGCAATGGTAAGGTTGTTGAAAAACACATTCCTAAACCTTACGAGAAAGAAGATGAATCGATCTCTAAGGGTTAGGAAAAGGTTACCAAACCAACACTTAGAGAGGAAGAAACTAAATTCCTACGTGTGCCACCATTTTCTCAAGCATTAGCTACTTAAAAGAAGCCAAACCACAATTCTGAAATTTTTGAAATTTTCAAACAGGTGAAGGTCAACATTCCCTTGTTAGATGTGATTAAACAGGTACCTTCTTATGCCAAATTGTTAAAAGATTTGTGTACTGTGAAAAGAAAATTGAATGTGGAGAAGAAGGCCTTTCTAGTTGAGCAAGTGTTATTCTTCACAATAATACAGTGAAATATAAGGATCTAGGTTGTCCTACAATTTCATGTATTATTCGAGATCATAAAATTGAACAAGCTTTACTTGATATTGGTGCTAGTGTGAATTTGCTTCCATACTCAGTCTTTCAGAAACTCATTTTAGGTGAGTTAAAACTGACTTCTGTGACTCTTTTACTTGTTGATAGATCAATTAAAGTGCCAAGAGGAGTAGGAGAAGATGTGTTAATTCAAGTCGATAAATTCATTTACCCAACGGATTTTATCGTCTTGGATACACAACTAGTGGAAGTATGTACTTCAATTCCTATCATTTTAGGGCATCCATTTTTAGCTACCTCTAATGCTTTGATTAACTACCGGAATAAAGTCATGAAGCTATCATTCAAGGGTATGACATTGGAACTTAACATTTTTAATATGTTCAAACAACCGCATGAAGAAGATGATGAAATTGAAGAGGCTAATATGATTGAAACTATTGTGGAAAACCACATCCAAAAAGGGAGTTTTTTTTATCTTTTGGAAACCTGTTTAGTCCATTGATTACAATCAAGCATGCAACTAGAGCTTGATCTTTCTAATAAATGTTCTTTACTGGATTGTTCACAGGTGATGGAAAAAGGCTCAAAACCACAATTCAAAGAATTGGGACAAATGAATGAAAGCAAGGAACAGGAAGCTCCCAAGTTAGAATTAAGGCCTTTACTTGAAGGACTAAAATACTCATATCTTGGGGATAATCAGAAGTATCCGGCGGTAATTTTTTCATTCCTCAGAAGCGAGCAACAAGGTAAGTTGATAAAAGTACCTAAAAAGCATAAAAATGTAATTGGATGGACCTTAAAAGACATAAAAGGCATTAACCCTTTGATTTGTACACATAGAATACATTTAAAAGAAAATGCCAAAACATCCCAACAACAAAGCAGATTAAATCATCATATGAAAAAAGTCATTAAGGCTGAAGTTCTTAAATTACTTGATGTGGGAATCATCTACCCTATTTCGAATAGTAAGTGGGTAAGCCCCATACAAGTAGCACTTAAGAAATCTGGTATTACAGTAGTAAAAAATAAAAAAAGTTGAATCATTACCAAATCGAGTCTTATCTAGTTGGAGAATGTGCATTGACTATAGAAAATTAAATTTTATCACTAGAAAATATCACTTTTCCTTACCATTTCTTGACCAAATTTTAGACAGAGTAGCAAGGTACTCCTACTACTGTTTTCTTGATGGATATTTAGGCTATCATCAAATTTTTATTGCACTTGAAGACCAAGAAAAGACCACATTTATGTGCCCCTTCAGCACTTTTGCAATTAGAAGGATGCCTTTTGGACTTTGTAATGCTCCAGCCACTTTTCAAAGATGATTGTTAAGCATTTTCAGTGACATGATTGAGCATCGTTTAGAAGTTTTCATGGATGATTTAACTGTCTTTGAAAATTCTTTTGATAATTGTCTTGAAAACTTATAAAAAGTCTTAAAAAAGTGTGAAGAAAAAGGTTTTATTTTGAATTGAAAAAAATGTCATTATATGGTTACTTCAAGGATTGTCTTAGGTCATGTGGTATCTTCCAAGGGAATTGAAGTGGATAAAGCAAAAGTGGAATTGATTTCCTATTTGGCTCCACCAAAAATAGTCAAAGAGGTCCGTTCATTCCTAGGGCATGCTGGATTTTATAGGAGGTTTATAAGAAATTTTAGCACTATATCTAAAACTCTTTGTAACCTTTTATCAAAAGACACTTTTTTTGAATAGACTCAAGAATGTCAAAATGCTTTTGATAAATTAATTAGACTTTTAACATCCGCTACAATTATGCAATCTCCTGATTGGTCTTTACCTTTTGAATTAATGTGTGATGTGAGTGATTATGCAGTTGGTGTTGTCTTAGGACAAAGAAGAGAAGGTAAGCCTTATGTAATATACTACGCAAGTAGAACTTTAAATGATGCACAAATGAATTATACTACAACTGAAATTGAACTACTTGCAGTAGTATTTGCATTGGACAAATTTTGATCTTATTTAATTGGTTCTCTAACTATTGTTTACACTAACCATGCAGTTGTGAGATACTTAATGTTTGAATAGGATGCAAAACTGAGATTGATACGGTGGATCTTATTGCTCCAATAATTCAACATCATAATAAAAGATAAGAAAGGAGCAAAAAATGTCACTTTAGATCATCTGTCAAGATTAACGACAGAGACATCAATTGAGAATTCAACTATCAATGTCTCTTTTGTATGATTCAAGATTGTATTTGTTTCCTGGTAAACTTTGGTCTCGTTACACTGGACCTTTCATTGTTAAAAATGTCTTCTCTCATAGAGCAATTGAAATTGAGAACCTAAAGAATGGTAATGTTTTTAAAGTTAATGGACAACGGTTAAAACCATTATTTGAAAATTTTGATCAAAATGAAAAATCTATTGCTTTAATTATCCCTTTTATGGATTTATTTTTCCCAGTCAAGTGGCGGATGTGGTACTTTTTGACTTTTAAAGTCGGTTTTTCAGTTCCTTAAAAATTGTTGCTTACCTTGCATTCATTTTCTTTTCTTTTCTCTCATTTTCTTCACATCGATATCATTCTCTTGAATCTGCACACATATTTTCCCTCTCTTCCTCAAAATGATTTGCTTAAAATTTACAAAGCTCAAGCAAAAAGACTTAAAATTTACAAAGCTCAAGCAAAAAGACTAAGGATGTTGATGCACAAGGGTATTCCTACTGATTTGAGATGGTTAATTGAAGCCAAGGTTTAATTTTCTTGTGAATTTTCAGATAATTTTATTTCTCATATGCCAAGTTTAGGAAAAAACTCTTATGCCAAAAAGTGAAAAGCGAAAAGATGATGAACACTTAAATGTGTATGATTAATAGGAGCTTAATCCATTATTTTACACTGATAGTGTCATTAAATTCCTCAACTTAAGCATATTTGTAGTCTTTGCATCTTTTGAATTAACTTCATCTTAATTTTGGTTTTTGTTACAAGTTTGGTAAAATGGGCACAACTTTCTATTTATAGATCAGAATGGTACAAATCTTGATTTGTTGGAGAGTAATTAAATTATCCACAAGATCGTATTTCACAAGCATCATTAAATTCGATCTCTTAGTGGACCAAAAATAGGCTTGAAGTGAACCTATTTGCAGTTTCGACCCAGCCTGACCATGCCTCTGTATTTTGACCATATCTCTTGATATACATATCCAAATCATATGAATCAAGATGTTCTAGAAAATGGAGAGAAATATCTACAACTTTCATGAAGACATATGATCAAAATTTTAAATAATTCGATGTTGAAATAGGTGATCAAAGTCGGTGCACATGATGATCCAAATTGTCAACAAGATATTTTACAATTGTCCCTTTATAATTTGACAAGTTTGCCCCTAAATGTATCTATAAATAGACGTGCCTTGCGACCCATCAGGGCATCTTGGCCTTGGCTTGGATCTCTTGTTATTGTGTTTTTCTCTCTTGTGTTATAATGTTATTAATAAATATTCTTTTTCTTACAATTTATTTTCTTTCTTTGATAATGTCTTGCTAAATTTTCTTTTGCCAAGGTAAAAAGGTGAAACCCTTGATATAAGAATAAGCATTTTTTAACCCTTGAAATGTGCTTTATAATCATAATCTTTTGTTATTTATTTTATATGATTTATATTTATTTCTCTAATCAATCTTGACACCACTCATAAAGTGGAGTTCTTGATCCATCGTAGACAATCATTGGCACATCAAATACTTGGAGCTTTTCTAGATGTCGTAGGGTTCTTCTTTACTGACACACGTTTAGTTAGGAATCTTGATTTGTTGTAGACTTTTTTTTTGGTAACCGAGGTGTCCGGGCCAGCTTACGCACACCACGACTAATCCTCGGAGGAGACTAGCGCAACCACAACCCACTGTCACGGTCTCCCACTTAAATCATGGAGGAGGCCATTGTGGAGATTCGAACCCAGGACTTCACCATTGGTGCTATACCAACTCCATCCTGACCCGCTTCACCACTTGAACCAACCCATTGTGGGTGATTTGTTGTAGACATATGGTGATTGGCACATTGGATGCTTGAACCCATTTACAAGAAGTGGTATAAATATTGGTAAAAACAAATATAATTCATATAATTAAAATAGGCTGAAATGAAATATCTTCCGATTGGAACCTCGTTGATGTGTGGATTCCAATTGAGTTATAATTGGGTTATTTATCCTTATTTGATATATCAAGGGCGGATCCCCTAACCTTAGCTTTCATTATTATTGTGTTAATTCCTTTTACTTGTGTATTTTAAGTATTCTTGTCTATTGTTTATGAACTTTTTCTTTCATTTGCTATGGTAGATTTTACCTCCTAATTTCCATGGATGGTTTTTATCACCTTTTGCTTTTGTTTTACATTTGAATGGTCAGTAGTATCGCCTACCATATTTACTTCTATTTGTTAATATCATCTTGATTATTCATATCATATTTGCTTACCTTAGTTTGTAGTGCTAAATCCCTTTCCTCGTGGATCGACCATGGTCTGACTCGGTTTATTACGTAGATACTCCTATACTTGGGAGATAATCCTATTTTTGGATGTGTCAAGTTTTTGGCGTCGTTATCGGGGAAGGTAAAATTTGGCGTATAAAATTTTAAGTATTTTCTTTTCTCATTTTTTATTTTTATTTTTCTTGCATGTGTTCATCCTTTCTTTCTCTTTGCATTATTTGGTAGAATTGTTAGGAGCCACTTATCTTCTTTGGAAAAAAAAAAAAAACCCATGCTCATACCCAACCAAAAACATTAATGGACTACATAAATCTTATAAGAACTTGTGCACAATCATGCGTAGTCTTCCCTCATGATGCAATATATTTCAACCATAAACTGGATTTTATTCAATTCTTACCCCACTTTCATGGCCTAGATGTTGAAAACCCATATTTGCAGTTGAGAGAATTTGAAGAGTTTTGCAATACCTATAGGGCACGTTTGGGAGGGGGGATTGGATTGGACTGGACTGGACTGAGATTGGGATTAGGATTAGGATTGGACTGAATTGGACTATGTAATATTGTCTTATGTTTGGTATCATATGGGATTGGACTAAATAATATTGTCTAATGTTTGGTGTAATATAGGACTGAACTATTAACATAGATAATAATTTTTAAGAAAATAATTTTAAAAAATAAACTAACTTAATTTTATTAAAATTGAACTTGAATAAAAACTAAATATTAAATATTTGTTGATATTTCTATATAAATAATAATAAAATTATATTTTATATTAAAATTAATTTTTATATAAATATAATAATTTATTAATAATTAGTATTTAAATATTATTAGATGATATTTATTTTTTTATTATTAATTTAATAGTTATTTTTATATTAATATCATACTATTATTTCATTATTTTTTAGTAAACAATCAAAATTGATTTTATTAAATATTTAAATATAATTAAAAATTATTGTTATATTATATTTATTATTTTATTTAGTTTTAATTTTAATTAAAAATTAAAAAATTTTGTCCCAATTTGAGAATATTAGTCCCACCTTATAAGGTGGGACTAATAGTCCCACTAATTTAGTCTTGGTATGGAAGGAGGTGGGACTGACTTGGACTATCAGTCCAGTCCCACCTCTACACCAAACATAGGATTGGACTACACTTAGTCCAATCCCATGCTAAGCCCGTCTTCCAAACGGATCCATAGTGACCTAGATTGTCACATAAACATCTTTAGATTAAAGCTTTTTCCTTTTTCTTTAAAAGATAAAGCTAAAACATGGCTGCAAAATCTTAGGTCAGGATCTATTAGCTCATGGGATGAAATGCAACAACAATTTCTGAAAAAAAATTTTCCTCCCTATAGCATAAATTCTCTCAAAAGGCAAATCACTACTTTCACCCAAAAATAAGGAGAGACCTTTTATCAATGTTGAGATAGGTATAAAGCATTGCTTGATACTTGTCCTCACCATGGTTTGGAAACATGGAGACTAGTTTTAATTTTCTATAAAGGTCTAACATATCAAGATAGGCAAATGGTAGAATTAATGTGTAATGGACCATTTGAAAATAAAGACCTTAATGAAGCAATGGATTACCTAAACTTACTAGCAAAAAATGCCCAAAATTGGGATAATGTTGGCACGTATGAGGTACCAAGACCATCTAGTAGAGGCATTTTTAACCATAGGGAAAATCATGATCTTCATTTTAAATTTGCATCCTTAGCTAGAAAAGTCGAGGACCTAGAAATGTGATCTATGTAAGAAATTGTCTGTCACACTTGTAATATTGGTGATCATCCTATGGATGATTGCCCAATTATGCCTACCTTTAGGAAAAGTCCCCATAAGCAAACCAATGTTTTAAACACTTTCCAAAGGTCAAATCCTAATTCTTACTCACAAAACTATAATTTTGGATGGAAAAATCACTCATATTTTGATTGGAGGAATGATAATCATGCACAATCTTACCAATCTCCCTTTCAATCATATCAAATTTTCAAAAATCTCATGATCATGCACCTTATGAGGATCTTGAAGAAACATTAGATTCATTCATTGCAAAGCAAAAGGCTTTTAATAGTCAAACTGCTTAGACTATGGCAAACTTGAATGATGTTCTTGAAAAACTTGCATTTACACTTAGTACCCATGAGAAAGGTGAGTTTCCATCTCAACTAGAGCCAAACCCCATCAATCCACATGTGAGTAATTCAAGTGGCCAACATCTAGACAAAGTTCGGTCAGTACTCTTCACGATAGTAAGGTTGATAAAGAACATGTTCTTAATCCTTATGAGAAAGATGATGAATCAATCCCAAAGGGTAAAGAAGAGGTTAATAAACATACATCTAACAAGGAAAAGACCGAATCCTCATTTATGCCCTCATTTCATCATGCAAAGGAGTTTAACCAAAATTTTGACATTAATGAATTTTTCAGGCATGATGAAAATGAGGAAGCTAATAGGACTAAAACTCATGTGGAGGACTGTATCCAAAATGAGAATTTTCCAAGTCTTTCAAAAATCGAGTTAACTAGTTCATTTGAACCAAGTGTGCAACTAGAGCCTATTGCTTCTAAAGAATTTTTATTACTTGATTTTGTACAGGTGAATGAGATTAAGAGTTAGGAGCCATGTTTTGAAAAAAAGCAGGAAGAAACATCCATACTCAAGAATGCATGCCTCAAGGACAAATAAACTTAGGCAGTGGTTATCTATTCCATTCTCACAAATAAGGAAAAAGGGAGGTACCACCTCAATGCCATATTTTTGATCGTGTTAAATTACTTCCGAAAAGATTCCTCTTTTGGTTTTCTTTTATCATGATTAATCAAATTTTATCTGTTTGTGCCATATTTTCATATTTTTTAATTCTTGATTTTTGCTATCATTTCTAGTTTGTTTTTATTTTATTTTATGTGCTTTTATTGTGTGCTTTTATTTCTCGGTCTAGTGGCAGATACGGTACTCTGTGACCTTTAAAGTCGATTTTGCAGTTCCCTAAAAACTGTTGCTCATCTTGCATTCATCTTCTTTTCTTCTCTCTCATTTTCTTCACATGGATATCATTCTCTCGAATCTGCACAAACGTTTTCCCTTTATTCCTCAAAATAATTTGCTTAAAATTTAAAAAGCTCACACAAAAAGACTAAGGATGTTGACTCGCAAGGGTATTCCTGCTGATTTAAGATGGTTAATTGAAGCCAATGTTTGATTTTCTTGTGAATTTTTAGATGATCTTGTTTCTCACATGTCAGATTTGGGAAAAAGCTCTTACATCAAAAAGCGAAGAGCGAAAAGGTTACAATTTTGTCACAAAGGTGCAAGACGGACTTGTAACCAGCGTTGCCGCTCCTTGGGATATTTGTCTAACAATCGAGAGGATAAGCTACAATTCATCAAAAATAGACTGAGTAGGGAGACTTTGGATAATATCCAATTGACTCTTCAGATACATTTTTATGGAATTATGTAGCGTGAAATTTTGAAATTATGGACACAATTTCAAGAAGAGTAGGCATGTTACAGTCTCAGGAATCTGATTCAAAATGACCCTGTTTGCTAATTTATAAGAAAATTGGATGGGAAATATATCACCAACTCATAGAAGGTGTTTAAGCTGTTTTTGGACGTAAAACCAGAGGAAGATGTGAGCCACTATCACAACTACCTGTACATATGCATGCATGCTATCATTTTTGAATTTTTATGTCTTATAGCTGTCATTTTTTAATTTCTATCTCTATCTTTCGATTGACTTATGCATTTATGGTGTCTTATTTTTGTAATTTTTTTTTGAATTTCTATGCTTTATTGTTAAACTTTCTCAACAAACAGTCGATCTACCTATATATATATATCATCATTAGAATACCTTTTTGCACTCCATAAATTTGACATCTCTTATTCTTTACTTCACACATATAGTTAGAGAGTTGCATACACATGGAGGGAACCTCAAGACGTCGAATCCAAAGATATCTGTATTCTGTGGATCTCGACCTGGAAAAAGTGAAGAGTTTGTTGCAGTAGCAAATTATCTTGGTAGGCTATTAGCTAAAAGAAAGATTCATGTGGTTTGTGGGGAAGGTAGCCGCGGGTTAATGGGTTGCGTGTCAACAGCTGCACTCGTAGGAGATAGTCAAGTTTTTGGTGTTATTCCTAAAGCTTTGGCTGTAGAAAGCATCACTAAAAAAACGGTTGGGAAGGAGTTACAGGTTTCCTCTATACATGAATGCATGGCATATATGCTTATCAATTGGGATGCCATTATTGCTTTACCAGGTGGCTTTGGTACTCTTGAAGGAATTTTTCAAATTGCCTCTTGGGCCCAACTGAATCTCCATAAAAAGCCCATAGGTTTATTGAATGTTAAAAATTTCTTTGATCCTTTGATAAGTTTTGTTGATGCAGTTGTAGAACAAAATTTTATCCCTCATTCGGTGCGACAGATCCTTGTTTCTGCCACTACTGTTAGTGAATTACTTGACAAATTACAAGCAGTCGAGTATGAACCTGCTCCAACTATAACTCAAATTAATTGGTTAGGGGGACAAACTAAAAAGTGCAAATTGGATTTGAATCTCTGTTTGTAATCTTTCTTGTCTTTTATTTTATTTGTAGCATTTTATTTCACATGTCCTTTAGGTCTTCTCTTTTGAATAACTGAAGCTTCAGGTAATGTCTCATATACTTCATCTCTCTACATTTCAATATTTAGGACAATATTTCATTTGGTTGGGGGGGTGGGGGGTGGGGAAGGATAGTAGACATAAGTGTGTCTTAAATTTTCCTTTTCTTGCAAAACAACAAAAAAGCGAGTTAGTAATTAGATTCAAAGTGCAGTGTAAGGAGTTCAAATTCTCTTGAGATGCATTCTGGGCCAGGAATGGTAGAGTAAAGAGGGCCATTTTGAACTCTTGAAACACACTCTAACCAATTTGTCATTTTGTTTTGATTTTGCACTTTTGAAGACTCATTTTAGCTAACTTGATATTATTTAGTTTTTATTTTTGAATTTTATAACGAGGTTGACTTATTCACTTTACTTTGAATTATTCAAATCTATGAACTCTCATGACCTTATCATTTAATAATCTATTTGCTCATGTACTCATTAAGCAAATATTGATGAACCTTTCTTCACACACACACATACCTTGATGCATGATCGTGGGTTGTGAAATAAAATGTTGTAATTTTTGAGTTCTTTTATTCTGTTTAGGATAACAACAAAAGGAAGGGGAAAGTTTAAAAAAAAAAAGAGAAAAAAAGTGAAAGAAAAAAATTATGGATAAGTTTGGTCTCGTAGCGTCCTTAATTCGAGCAATTAAGCCCGAGGGGTGCTTCAACACCTAATACCCTAAGACCAACAAGTTTGGGAGCTATTGGTCCAAAGCTCGTTACATGGATTAAGGAGAAAACTTAAGGGAATTGAACATTTCACTCTCCGAAAGTTTCTAAGCAAAAATAAAGCATTGGCAACTCGAGTCGTTAAGCTCGTAGGGGTGTCTTAACACTTAATGCCCTAAGGCTAACTGGTCTGGGAGTCATTAGCCTAAGGCTCGCTATATGGGTTAAAAATGCCTTGTTTTAATATATATATATACACTGATGAATGAATGCCCCTTACCTAAGGATGTTAGCCTTAACAAATATTAGAACCAATATGACTTCCTTCTAATAAGCCCCATAGTCATGTGTCGACTGAACACAAAAAGAAGGTTTATTAATATCTTGATTGAAAGGTATATGAGTCTTTAAAAAAAAGGGAAAAAAAATCGGTTAAGAGTTTGTTTATTTGGATAAAATCAAGGAGAGTGCAATAATGACACTTTGGATGTAAAATTCTATAAATCACTACTAAATAATAATGCTTTAATTGTTAGGGACTAGCAATAAGCTGGTTGGGAGGTGTGATGAACACTTAAATGTGTATGATTAATAAGAGCTCAATCCATTATTTTACACTAATAATGTCATTAAATTCCTCAACTTAAGCATATTTGTAGTCTTTGCATCTTTTGAATTAACTTCATCTTAATTTTGGTTTTTGTTACAGGATCAGTAAAATGGGCATAACTTTCTATTTATAGATTAGAATGGTGCAAATCTTGATTTGTTAGAAAGCTGATTAAATTATCTACAAGATTGTATTTCATAAGTATCATCAAATTCGGGCTCTTAGTGGACCAAAAATGGGCTTGAACTGAACCCATATGTAGTTTCAGCCCAGCCTGACCATGCCTTTGTCTTTTGATCATATCTCTTGATATACGTATCAAAATCATATGAATCAAGGTGTTCTAGAAAATGAAGAGAAATATCTACAACTTTCATGAAGACATGCGATCGAAATTCTAAATAATTTGATGCCGAAATTGGTGGTCAAAGTCGGTGCACATGATGATCCAAATTATCAATAAGATATTTTACAATTGTTCCTTTGTAATTTGACAAGTTTGCCCCTGAATGTATCTATAAATAGAGGTGCCTTGTGACTTATCAGTGTATCTTGGCCTTGGCTGGGATCTCTTGTTATTGTGTTTTTCTCTTTTGTGTTCTAATGTTATTAATAAATCTCCTTTTTCTTGCAATTTATTTTCTTTCTTTGATAATGTCTTGCTAAAGTTTCTTTTGCTAAGGTGAAAGGCCGAAACCCTTGATATAAGAATAAGGATTTTCTAACCCTTGAAATGTGCTTTATAATCATAATCTTTTGTTATTTATTTTATATGATTTATATTTATTTCCCTAATCAATCTTGACACCACTCGTAAAGTGGAGGTCCTGATCCACTGCAGACAATCCTTGGTACATCAAATGCTTGGATCCTTTCTAAATGTCGTATGGTTCTTCCTGACCAACACAAGTCCAGTTAGGAACCTTGATTTGTTATAGACATATGATGATTGGCACATTGGATGCTTGAACGCATGTACAAGAAGTGATATAAATATTGGGAAGAACAAATATATTTGATATAATTAAAATGAGCTTAAATGACATATCTTTCGATTGGAACCTCCTTGATATGTGGATTCCGATTGAGTTATAATTGGGTTATTTATCCTTATTTGATATACCAAGTGCGGATCCCCTAACCCTAGCTTTCATTATTATTGTGCTAATTCCTTTTACTTGTCTATTTTAAGTATTCTTGTCTATTGCTTATGAACTTTTTCTTTCATTTGCTATGGTAGGTTTTACCTCCTAATTTCCATGGATGGTTTTTATCACCTTTTCCTTTCGTTTTACATTTGAATGGTCAGTAGTACCGCCTACCATCTTTACTTTTATTTGTTAATATCATCTTGATTATTCACATCATATTTGCTTATCTTTTAATTTGTAGTGCTAAATCCTCTTCCTCGTGGATCGACCCTGGTCTCATCGGGTTTATTACTTCGATACTCCTATACTTGGGAGACAGTCCTATTTTTGGATGTGTCAAAAGCTTACAAGTTTGTCTAAAATGTGCAAGATGAACTTGTAACCAGCGTTGCCACTCCTTAGGATTTTTGTCTAACAATCCAAAAGATAAACTACAATTCATCAAGAATGGACTGAGTAGGGAGTCTTTAGATAATATCCAATTGACTCTTGAGACACATTCTTGTGGTATTATGCAGCGTGAAATTTTGAAATTATGGACATAATTTCACGAAGAGCATGCATGTTACAGTCTCGAGAACTAACTCAAAATGACTTTATTTGCCCATTTATAAGAAAACTGGATGGGAAGCATATCCTCAACTCATAGAAGGTGTTTAAGCCGTTTCTGGGTGTAAAACCAAAGGAAGATGTGAGCCACAGTTGCAACTTCCTATATATATGCATGTGTGCTATCATTTTTGAATTTTTATGTCTTATAGCTATCATTTTTTTAATTTATATCTCTATCTTTTGATTGACTTATGCATTTATGTTATCTTATTTTTGTCCTTTTTTTTAATTTCTATGCTTTATCGTCAAACTTTTTCAACAAATAGCTGAGCTATCTATATAGATGTCATCATTAGAATAGCTTTTTGCACTCTATAAATATGACATCTCTTATTCTTCACTTCACACATATATTTAGAGAGTTGCATAGACATGGAGGGAACCCCAAAACGTCGAATCCAAAAGATATGTATATTCTGTGGATCTCGACTTGGAAACAGTTAAGAGTTTACAGAAGTAGCAAATTATGTTGGTAGGCTATTAGTTGAAAGAAAGATTCATGTGGTTTATAGGGAAGGTAGCCTTGCGTTAATGGGTTGTGTGCCAACAACTACACTCTTATGTGGCATTAAAATTTTAGTTATTACTCCTAAAGCTTTAGTTGTAGAAAGCATTACTGAAGAAACAGTTGGGCATGAGTTACAGATCTCTACTATGCACGAACGCATGGCACATATGCTTATTAATTTGGATGCCTTTATTGCATTACCAGGTGGCTTTAGTATTTTCAAAGAAAATTTTCAAATTGCCTCTTGGAACCAACTGAATCCCCATAAAAAACCCATAGGTTTGTTAAATGTTAAAACTTTATTTGATCCTTTGCTACGTTTTCTTGATAAAGTTGTAGAACAGAATTTTATACTACATTCGGCGTGACATATCCTTGTTTTTGTTACTATTGCTAATGAATTACTTGACAAATTACAAGCAATTGAGTATGAACCTGACCTAGCAATAACTCAAATTAATTAATCAGCGGGACACAACAGGAAGTACAAATTGGATCTGACACTCCGTTTGTAATTTTTCTTATCTTTTATTTTATTTGTAGCATTTTTATTTTAAGTGTCTTTCAGGCCTTCTCTTTTGAATAACTGAAGCTTCAGGTAATGTCTCCTATACTTTATGTTTTTACATTTAAACATTAAAGACAATGTTTCAATTGGTTATGGGGGAAGGATAGTAGACATAAGTGTGTCTTATATTTTCTTCTTACAAAAAAATAAAAAAAAGCGAGTAAGTAATTAGATGCAGAGTGGTGGTGTAAGGAGTTTAATTCCTCTTGAGATGCATTATGGCTCAGGAATGGCAGAGTAAAGAGGGTCATTTTGAACTCTTGAAACCCATTCTAACTAATTTATCATTTTGTTTTGATTTTGTACTTTTGAAGACTCATTTTAGCTAACTTGATATTATTTAGTTTCGATTTTTGAATTTTATAATGAGGTTATCTTATTCACTTTACTTTAAATTATTCAAATCTATGAACTCTCACAGCTTTATCATTTAATAAACTGTTTGCTCATGTACATATTAAGCAAGTATTCATGAACCTTTCTTCATACACATATACATACTTTGATGCATGATTACGGGTTACAAATTTAATGTTGTAATATTTTAGTTCTTTTGTTTTGTTTAGGATAACAACAAAAGGAAGGGGAAAGTAAAAAAAAAAAAGCCAAAAAAATAAATAAACAAATAAGCAATTATGGATAAGTTTGGTTTCTTAGCCTCCTTAATTCGAGCAATTAAGCTCGAGAGGCAACTCAACACCTAATACCTTAAGATTAATTCGTTTGGGAACTATTGTCCCAAAGCTCGTTACCTGGATTAAGGAGAAAGCTTAAAAGGATTGAAAATTGCACTATCCACAATTTTTTAGTCAAAAAATAAAGCATTGGCAACCTGAGTCATTAAGCTCGTAGGGGTGTCTTAACACCTAATGCCATAAGGCCAACTAGTCTGAGAGTCATTAGCCTAAGACTTGTTACAAGGGTTAAAGATGCATTGTTTCAAAAAACAAAAAACAAAAAAATGATGAATGAATGCCCCCTGCATAAGGATGTTAGCCTTGACAAATATTAAAACCAATATAACTTCTTTCCAAAAAGCCCCATGCTTACGTGCCAACTAAACACAAAAAAAAAAGTTTGTTAATATCTTGACTAAAGGATACATGAGTCTTTAGAAAAAATAAATCGATTGAGAGTTTGTTTATTTGGATAGAATCAAGATGAGTGCAATACTGGCTACCTTGGATGTAAATTTCTATGAATCACTACTGAATAATAACGCTTTAATTGCTAGGGACTAGCAATAAACTGGTTGGAGGTGTTAGCCCTAAGGCTACATGATAATTTTGATAATAACAATACACATTGATTCATTGAGGTGTTACTAATATGTTTATTTATGTGCAAGAATAAGATTCAATGAAATACTTGTAAAATCAAGAAGAGGCTCAGTAAAATGAAGTGTTGAAGCTAAGGATAAGTCTACATGTTAAAGACACAAATGTCCAAATGATATGATTCTTGAGCCTTTAGAAAGCTTACTCAATTAATAACATTTTATATGTTTTAAAAAAATTCAAATTTCAAGTCAAAGGTTGTCGAAATCATCATGCAAGCTAAAGAGCAAATAGAATCAGTTGACATGAGCACCGAATGCTATTTTGGATATATCTTGAGCTAGAGATATCCAAATCACTTGATTCTCAAGGCGTTGGAAAGATGATTTAATGGAGCACATTTAATTTTTTTTTTGAAGAAATTCAAATTTCGAACGGAAGGTTAACATAATCATCATGCAAATCAGTGGAATGACATAAGGATGAAAAATCAACTGACATGAGCACCGAATGGTCTTTTATCCATATCTTGAGATCAAGATATCCAAATGACTTGATTCTTAATGTTTTGGAAAGGTTGTTCAGATATGCAAATATTTTATGTTTTGAAGAAATTTAAATTTCAAATGGAAGGTTGACATAATCATCATTCAATTTGGTGGACTGACATAAGAAAGAAAAATCAACTGACATGAGCACCAAATGGTCTTTTGGCTATATCTTGAGATTGAGATATCCAAATGACTTGATTCTTAATGTGTTGGAAATATTATTCAAATATATAGATCTTTTATGTTTTGCAGATTTTCAATTTTCAAACGAAACATTAGCGAAAATTGCTGACAAGATTACGGTTTTTGTGGTGGGCAGAAAATTTGGAGTTAGTGTCTTCAGTTGATTAAGTTCATCTCATTTGCCTATAAAAGGAGCCCTTCTCCCTTGCATTCAACAAGAATCCATCAAACAACAAATAAGAGAAATATCAAGTCTAGAGAGCTTTTATATTATTTATCTACTCTTTGAGGAGAGTTGTACTTTTATTGTAAAGAATTTTTTTTTGTTCTTGTATTATGGTGAGAGTGAAATCATTCTTGTAAAGGGTAATAGTTATCCTTGAGAGAACTCTTGGTGTGGCGCTATCAAGAGTTAAACAATTGAGAGAACTCTTGATGTGGTGTTATCAAGGGTTGAAGGAAGAAGCCTTGGTGGGTTGTTCATCAAGCAAGTTGTAAAGAATTCTATAACTTAGTGGAAAGCCTAGCTTGTGGAGGAGCTAGGAGCCCGTGGACATAGGCAAGGTTTGCCGAACCACGTAAATTGAGATTGCACTCTCTCTATCCCTATCCTTTTTATATTTACTTACACTTGTGATTGTCCATTGTTATTATTCTCTTGATTGCATCTTAGATAACTTATATTTTCATCTTCTTCACTTTTATTCTCAAAGAAATAGTGAACTAATTTTGATCTCTCAAGGAAAAGTTTTATAAATCCGTTTTTATAAATAAAAACCCAATTCACCCGCTACTTGGGTTGCCATACCTAGGTCAACAAGTGGTACTAGAGCAAGACTGCTCATTTGTTTTTTAAATCTTAACTGATTTTGAGCTATGACAACTTTTAATCAAACTTCATATGTTGAGGGGCTTTCTATCTCTGGACCTCCATTTTTTAATGGAAGTGATTATTCTTATTGGAAAACTAGAATGAGTATTTTCTTACAATCTTTTGATTATGATTTATGGTCTATTTTTCGGAAGAACATTTTGTTCCTAGAAAAATTGAAAATGGAGAAAGCATGCTTAAAGAACCTAAAGAGTTTAGTGAAGATGATAAAAAGAAATTGAGTTTGAATGCTAAAGCTATAAATATCTTATATTGTGCTCTAGATAGAAATGAGTTTAATAGAATATCTACTTGCTCTATGGCACAAGAAACATGGCACACACTTGAAGTTACTCATGAAGGAACTAGTGAAGTTAAAGAATCTAAAATTAGTATGCTAGTTCATAGTTATGAGCTTTTTAAGATAAAACTGAATGAATCAATTTCTAAAATGTTTACTAGATTTACAGATATTGTCAATGGTTTGAAATCTCTTGGTAAATCTTATTCTAACGTTGAAATGGTAAGAAAGATTCTTAGGTGTCTTCCAAAATCTTGGGGGCCAAAAGTTATGGCAATTCAAGAAGCAAAGGACCTCAACAAACTACCATTAGAAGAACTTATGGGTTCTCTCATGACTTATTAAATCACTTTGAAGGAGAATGAAGAAGATTTTAAGAAAAAGAAAAATATCGCTTTCAAATCTTCAACGAAAGAACAAGATGACTCCAATGATGAAAAAGATGATGAAGATCTTACATTCATCACAAGAAAGCTAAAAAGGATTATTAGAAGAAACCAAGGATTCACGAAGAATTCTACGGGAATACAAAGGCCAAAACTCAAGGCAAGATAAGAGAAAGGATCAAATCATTTGCTATGAGTGCAAGAAACCAGGACATGAAAAAATGGATTCACTACAAGAATTTTTCATATATTTGGCACATTGAATTTTTTTTATTTGGTAGTTTTTTTAGAAAGTGAGAAATATAACTTTAATATAAAAGTCAAACCCACATTTGGTTCATATTTGTCACTCATTTTTTTGACTATATTATATATTTGTCACATTTTTAGATAGTGCCATGTAACAAGCATATACAGTAACAAAAATTTTGTCTTATTCTTTGTTATACGGTTATTTCCAAATTTATAAAATATATGGATTTTTTAATAATTTTCGGGGACAATTTTGACAAGTTTTAAAAGATGGGGATTTTCTGAAAATTTTAATATACTATATAATGAAAGAGATGTTCCCATTCAACCCTAATCCCGATTGAATCCCTAAACGGCAAGCCCAACCATAGCGAAAAGTCGTGCTCCTCCAGGACCTCCGCTTCGTTCTGCCATAGCCACTCGCCTAGTCGTCGTCCAACGGCGTCAACTCTAACCACCCGCCACTTCAGGATTAGGTTTCGATTAACCCTAATCCCTAAACAGCAAGCCTGAACTTCTCACCACTCGCCAAGCGCCGTGCTCCTCCAGGACCTCCGCTTCATTCCGCCATAGCCACTCGCCAAGCTGTCGTCCAACGGCGTCAACTCTCAAGTCCCGATTTGTTTGGATCATCTTCTTCCCCAAGCGTCAAAACAGGACGCCTCCACTATCCTCACTCCCGGTTCTACTCCATTATTGCTGGCTATCGGGTAAGCTCCATCATCGGTCAAAACTATGACAATTCTTGAGTAGTTACTTTACGAAAAATTTGACAATAATTTATCAATGGATTAAAAGTTTATTTTCGGTAGTAGAGTTTGGCGTCTGATTGAAATTTTTGTAAAATCATAAAAACTACATACTCATCATAGTTCGGATTATTTATTTATAGAAATTTTGTTTGTGGATTTTGGAGTATGGTTGAAACTTGTGTAAATCATGTAGATTACGCACTCTTCATAGTTTTTTAGTCTGTGTTAACTGTTAAAGTTTGTATAAAGCTTTCTATCTATCTATCTATGCTATTGTTCTTTCCTTCCCTGCTCTTGATTCCACTACTAGCAAGCTGCAGCACATCATCATTATCTTCTTTGCTTTTCTTGTTTTAAACATAAAAAACAGTAAATGAAAGAACCAACACACACGCAACGCAAAGGGGAAAGCAAAATGCCAAACCTAACACAGATACAGGTGCAACAGACTCACACTCCCTCACTCATTCTTTACCTGTAGTAAGAGTAACTAAAATTGAATATAAATAAAATGAAAAACATATATTATTAAGAAACCAAAAAGCCCACAAAAAAAAAAGATTGTAGTTTTTTATGTTCTTCAAGTTTAATAGTTAATTTATGAATTTGGGTATTTGAAAATTCATTGATTGGACTGAAATGATGTGTTGGATTGATTAGAGAGAACATGGGATGTCTATTGTCGATTTTTCTGAAGAAATTGCAGTTAACTTGTTTGGCAGATCACGTGCTTGGATTTGTCCTGGCTTTTGTTTGCTTTTCCCTTCTTTCCAATTTTATTTTAATTTTTTTTCCTTATTAATAATTAAATTATTACTTTCTGTTAAAGTTTCTGCTTTTAATTGGGCCACTCTGCTAAAATGCGCTGGATTTTTTTGATGGTTCCTTTGCAACTACATTATATTTATTTATCTACACAAAAACATGTCACGGTTTGTTTTCTGTAGGTAGAGTAGAGAGGTATCTGTTCAATTATTGTTTATTGAAAATCTTTTTTTCTCTCATTAATCAAAATGTCCCCTTTATTGACTGTTGTTGCATGTTAGTTGAGGCATTAAAATAATGTTTAACTATATTTTCCCAAAATAAATTGACTTTATTTGCTCATCATTGTTTGATGGAAAATCTGTTTAATATCTACGTCCGTTGAGTAGTTGTTAGAATTTAGGACCATTGATTGCAATATTTCCCACCCATGAAAACCGAACTATTGTGGTCAAATTTTGAACCAACTTTATTGAAATTGATTAATTTTGACCAAAAGCAACTCAATTACATTCATTTTTTCAGTTTCCATACATCTCTATCCTCAACAATACTATTTTTATGTTTATGGATGCAATTTTCATCATATGATACAAAAAATTAATCTTCATATGCTATGAACCTCTTTTGAATAAAAATAAATAGATAATTAACATACAATATATAATGATTATACTTAAATTGAGTATGTAATTTATTAAAGTTTCATAAGTCAGAGTCTCGGTGCAGTGTGGGTTATGAGTTAGGTTGGACCAGAATTTTTTGCTAAGATGCACCGGATAGAGTATTTCAATAATGGGCAAAAACAGTGATTAAATGATGAGCCTTAATTTCTTTTTTTTTAATATTATTATTGGAGTAAATCACAATAACCTCCTTATTATCGGCGGACCGGCTTTGACCAAAAGGTCATAACAAGGCAATGATTTGTGATATAGAATTTGTCACGATTCTTCAGTCATGTAACCTTTAATGGAAACTAAAATTAAACAATTAAGCACATGGCCTTGGCACCTCTCGACATGTAGATACTTTCTATGCTAAATCTAACATTCGAAAAAACTATGAAAGCACATATAATTGGAATTCTCTACCCAATTTTTTAGACTTGTGCATGTTTCTTCTAGAAACTTCCTTGTGATATTTTAGTGTTTCACCTAAAACAAAGCACAAATTAACTAAAAGTGTCAACCTAATATGAATTTTTTATTTTACTATTCGTTTAACCAAAATCCTGAAACAAAGTAAAAATATCTAACAAACGATAATATAAATTTTGCAATTAAATAAGACTAAAGCCTAAAATTTCTCGCTGCATTTCTTGTTTTTTTGACAATATCTACTCAAGTATGATATGGATTTCACAAATTAGAGATTACAAGTTTCAAAAGAAAAAAAAAAGAGATTTAATGAGGAAGAGTTTTGATGTTCTGTAATGTGGGGAATATGAGATAGTCATTTTAGTATCAAATTGAAGAAAATAAATTATAATTTTTGTTCTTTAAGGCAACAAACTAAATATATTTTTAGTGTCTAATTAAAGTTAAGAAAATAGATAATTTTTTTAATTTACGGTAACGAATTACATATATTCATTTTTTAATAATTTATATTAGTACAGCTATCTTATTTAACATTTTTTGCTTTTAACCAACAAAAATAGTCTTCTTAGTATGGTTAACTTTTAAAACATCATTAATTTAGTCCAAGTACATTTAAGATTTCTTTTAATAGCAATTATATTATTGTTATCTTGAATGGTGGACAGACCAGATTTTTTGTGGTTTATTCTACTATCTTTTTTAAATAAACAAATGCATTATATGCGAGGACCAGGATGGCGCTATGTTGATTGATGGAAGGCCAAGAGGATTTTCTTTTTTAAATAACATATAAAAATTTCAAGTTTCTCTCACCAGCATGTTCTTGTACATTTTTCCCCCAACAACCCCCCTCCCACCCCAAATTATGATTTTATTTAGCTTTTAGAGTAAGTTCCTGTTGGTTTATGAAGAATGATTTACTAGTTGATAAACCAGAGTTGATGACTTTTGAATGCTCTATTATGGTTTATCCCATGCTTATACCATGTTTTATTTTCCAGGAAAAATTCACCTGTTTGTGGAAATTTTCAGTTTTTTCCTGTTTGAGTTAGGTGAACAATTAACGTTGGCATTGGAAAATGATTTGTAATTACAGCTATTCATTTGGTGCAGGAAATCAGTAACAAAACAGTCTGGCTCTTTACCTGCACGTAAGTAGTTGTTTTTCTCCTTTGGCTTGATAGTTTGGTAGATTAAAACTGAGGATACACTCATGAACCTCCCTGAAGGTTTATTGAACTGTTTGTCTTGAGAGGACTACTCTATCATTAGTGTTCGTTAGTGCATTTCATTAAAAACAAACGCTTGCAAAATTTGTTTAAGCAACGGATAAACTAATGGACATTAACTACAGGGAGTTTATGGGATTTTGAAACCCAGAGGTGGTCATGAGGGATTTTAATAAATCTTAGTAAAGGTTTGTGCAATTTATTTTAAAAAATAAGATATTGAATAGTAAGTAATAAATTATAGGTTCAACTGAAAGTTTATTCATTTATTGAAATTTTGTTAGTGGATTTTGGAGTATGGTTGAAACTTGTGTAAAATCATGTAGATTACGCACTCTTCATAGTTTTTTAGTCTGTGTTAACTGTAAAAGTTCGTATGATTAGCTTTTAGAGTAAGTTCCTTTTTGTTTTTGAAGAATGATTTCTTGTTTTCAAATTCAGAAAAAGTGAGAGACAAAAACCTTCATTAAACATTTTCAGAATGCTTTTGGTGAATTATTTTTTCTTTGCTATAACAGTACTTTTTTCTTTTCTCAGTTCATGTGTTTTTGAGGTAGCTGCTAGCTTATATATTTAACTTATCATATACAGTAAAGATTAGGTGCAAAGATTGCTTTAGAGTGTTTCTTTCGATATCCTCTGTGGAAAGCTCTGGCCGATGATTTGATGAAATCCTGCTTTTTCTTTCTTTGTGCTTTTGCAGAAGTGCTTTCTAATGCATTCTTGTTAAATAAATGGCTTGCACATTTATTTAACAAAATTTATAGTAATAAAGATAGTTATAAATGGCTTGCACATTTCGCTACTTAACAAAGTAAAAGCAATTGAAAGTTCCAGAATAGTGAATATTTGCTGCATAGGATAGAATTTTATAACTTGTTAGGATCATTCCTACTGACGAATTATATGAAGAGTTTAACTTGGGAATTTCTCACCTTTATGTGTGCCTGCACAAAGGTGATGATTTGGGTAACAAAGGTTGTTGGTTGAAAGTCTGATCTTTATGCATGCACAATTGGTGCTTATCCTATTGTTGTTTTAAAAGTTGGTATCTAACTAACAATGACAACTTTTTAAGGGGCATTGGTAAATTTGGCATGATCTTTGATTTCGTCTGAAATCAATTTTCCATCCTTTTGATATTCTAGCATTAGGTGGTTTCTTTTGTTGTCTTTCCTAGCGGAGGGTTAGGCATGATGATTTCCTCTCTTTCTCTGCGGCATTTTGCAGCAAGGACTTTATGATATTTTATGAGTTTGGGATCTTGGTATGCTTCAAAAGCTTCTTGAATAGTTGGTCTGAGGTTAGTACTAAGTAAAGTTTGAAAAGTGGCCAGTTGTTTCCGTAGCCTCAGGTGCTACATTTCATTATGTAGTGTCAACTAGATGAAATGAAACTTGAGCAGTACTAGGAAGACCATACCAATAGAAGCTAAAGGGACAAGAACATCTCTACATATTTGAAATGTATGGGAAATTATTCACTATCTTATGCTAGTAGTTATCCTGGATAATGTCTAACTTGGTCAGCAAGATGGGTGGTCTTAAATCAAATCTTGCTCACATTAAGCTTGGTTTTTTAGTTTAAATTTGTATTAAAATATTCTTATTCCAAAATTTCGAAGGTAAGCAATTATGTGATGTTGCATTGGAACTCTTCTTCCAAGTCTAGATTTTGAATGAGTGGTTAAGATTGTGCTGATACAGTGTCTTGCAATTTGCTGTAGGTGGGGATGTTACCGGGACCATAGCAGTAACTGATGCAACAAAGTAAAAGTATTTTCTTCATCTTTCACCTTATCCATGCTGGAAATACTTTTTGTGATTCTAATAATTTATTGATTTGTGTGTTTTTTTTCATTTTTTTATAGTTCATTTAAGAATAATTGGTTTTCTTCATTGTTAATTTCCCTTATTGCTATTATTATTATTATCATCATTTATGCATGTTGGTTTTTTGTATGCAATTTTTAGCAAGTGAAAAGATTGGTTTTGCAGTATATGATTTAAGAGAGAGTACTTGTGATGGTTGAACATGCCTTTTTGAATATTTTTGGGAACTTTCTGATTTTGTACTTAATTGCAAGAGCAAAAATGTGAAACGTAATTTGAGATTGAAAAATTTCCTGCTTGAGTCTTGAACTGCTGTTGAAATCTGTTTGCGTTTTGACCTTGTCTGATGATGAAATTGGATGAACGCTAGTAATCTAAGTTTGCGATCATGACAAAAAAGAAAAAAGAGATTATAATAAAGTTACTCCTCCACTTTTTCCTAGTAGATTTGCAAAATCGAAGAAGGAGGAACAAGAACAGAAAATCCTAAAAACTTCTCCAAAAATTGAGGTAAATATACCACTTCTGGATGCTATCGAGCAAGTACCTTGTTATACAAAATTTCTCAAGGAGTTATGCCCAGCAAGAGGAAGGTAAAGGAAATGAGCAAAGTAATTGTGAGGGAAAAACTGTTTTAGCTGTTTTTACAAAGAAAAATTCCTCCGAAATACAAAGATTCAGGTACGTTCACCATTACATGCACCATTGGTAAAACCAAATTTGAAAGAGTTATGTTAGATTTAGAAGCATCTATTAACATCATGCCATATTCTATTTATGCTTCTTTAAATCTTGGACCTTTTGCGGAAACAGGTATTACCATTCAACTTACTGATCATTTTAATGCATATCCCAAAAGAGTTGTGGAAAATGTGCTTTTGCAGGTGAATCAATTGGTTTTCCCAGCAAACTTCTATGTCCTTGAAATAGAGGATGAGACATCTCCTAATCCAACTCTGATTCTTTTAGGGAGACCATTCTCGAAAACTGTTAGAACCAAGATTGATGTTCATGATGGCACTCTCATCATAGAGTTTATGGCAAGGTGAAATGTTTTCACAATATTACTTTGAGGCAATGAGGTCCTCTACGTGACTTACATTCGTGTTTTTTGCAGTTGACGTTGTTGATTCTCTACCACACAACAATGTTTTGAGTTAAACTTGCAAGAATGATTGGATATAGCTATTAATGGTCCACAATATGGGACCAAAATTCTACAGGAGTCAGAAATTTTGAACAGTGTCCAAAGAAATGAGGAAGTTTGTCGCAAGCTTAGATGGGACCATCAGGCAAATACCACAAATAGCTATTATGTTTCGTACATTTCATTTTTTTTTTCCTTTTTTTTTTTTTATCTATGGAGAAATGTCTTCATTTTGTGATTGACAGCCCCTGCCTTGTGAGCTTACCGCTTCTTCCCATCATTTGACTGCATGGATTCTTGAGTGAGAATGATCTTTTGCCAATTATAATAGAAATGGGCCTTGCACGAATACAAGAAGAGAAACTCGTCCGAATACTGACAGACCACAAAATAGCTATTGGGTGGACGATTGCTAACATCCAAGGCCCAGCCATATGCATGCACCAATTCTTGTTGGAAAAAGGATCCGAGCCCACTAAAGAAGCACAGCGGAGATTGGACCCTACCATGATGGAACCAACGTCGGGCTGAGGACGTTGAACCAAGCGCTTATTGGGAGGCAACCCAATGTTTTTGAAAAATAAATAAAAAAAAGAAAAGAAAAATAAAAAAAGATAATAATGATCGATTTTTGTGTCTCGAGAAGATTCCTTTCGTAGGCCATCAAATTGATCAGGTTTTATCTCTCTTTGCCATCTGTCTTATTTGTTTTTATATTTTTTATTTGTTTTTGACTTTTTGACAAAACCCCACTTCTTGTTTTGCTATTGTATGTTATTCGCTCTTTATGTGTCCCTTTAGTTTTTCGTTTCTGCTCTTTAGCTTCTTTTCTTTTCTTAAGTTTATTTGATTATTCCGTGCTTCGAGTTCAGTTGTGCAACAGCTTGAGGAAACATTCAAACGGGAGTTGAAGCCATTGTTCGAAGGTTTGAAACGTGCATATCTGGGAGAATAACAAACTCAATCGCATTATCGGTAATATCTTTCCTTTTCTCCTCTCCAATGGATGCCGATATCTTTATTGTCGACCCTTCGTAAATATTTTCCTTCACTTCCAGTCAACATGCTATGTTTTTACCAAATTTATAAAGTACGGATTACTAGACTTTGGGCGTTGATGCTCCTAAATGTGCCTGCTGATATCCGATGGCTTATCGAAGCCAAGGTGAGATTGTCCGGTGAGCCGGACATTAATCTCGCAAAATACATGCCTGGTCTAGGAAAAGAGCTACTACGCCAAGAGGCGAAGAGCGAAAAGGTTACAAGTATGTTATAAATGTGCTAGATGGATTTGTAACCAGAATTGTCGTTCATTAGGTTTTGCGTCCAGGAATAGAGAAGATAAACTTTCATTTATTAAGTATGGATTGAGTAATGAGTCGCTGGATAATGTTTTGTTAACTCTCGAGTCACATTCTTGTGGACTTGTTCAGCGTGAATTGCTTAATCTTTGGACACAATTTCGTGATGAATTGCAGTATTATAGTCTAGGGAATCTGACTAGAAACGACCCTGTTTGCCAGTTTATAAGAAAACTGGATGGGAAGCAAATCCCCGACTCATAGAAGGCGTTTCAGCCGTTACTGGACGTAAAACCAGAGGAAGATGTGAGCCACAATCACAACTACTTTTATATTTGAATGTGTGTTGTTGTTGTCGAATTTTATTTCTTTCTTGTTTCGTTTGATCTGATTATCAATGTTGTTTTTGGTGTTGTTGTTGTTTGTTGATTTTGTTTGTTTTAATTTCAAGTTTTCTTTTTGACAAACCAGATGACTACCCCATGATATAAGCACACGTGGAAGACAAGTGCGGAGGTTTTGTCAACCTCCGCCGAAAGTATATCTTTACTTTTCATGCTTCACGTGGGAGACAAGTGTGGCGGTTTTGTCAAACCCCACCGAAAGTAAATCTCTAATTGTCATGCTTCACGTGGGAGACAAGTGTGGTGGTTTTTTCAAACCCCACTGAAAGTTTATCTCCATTTTTCATGCACACGTGGGAGACAAGTGTGGAGGTTTTGTCAAACCCCACCGAAAGCATATCTATTTTTTCAAATCTCGGGGCGATAAATCTGCATCGAGCAACCCCCACCGAAATTATGTCCCCATGTTTCAAATTTGAGAGTTTTATGTGTGTATATATCCATTCTCCATATTTTCAAATGTCATTATTATAACCTGTCTTACACTTGAAAATCATATTACCTAACGTGCATCATTGTCTTACACAAGGTTAGAGCACTTGTAGAAATGGAGAAAACACAAATTCGGCGATTCCAAAATATATGCGTATTTTGTGGATCGCAATTTGGTAAAGATGGAGAGTTTACAACAGCAGCTCTTGATCTTGGTAGGGCATTAGCTGAGAGGGGTATTTATTTGATTTATGGAGGGGGTAGTCTTGAGTTAATGGGGTGTGTGTCAACAGTTGCATCCCTAGGAGGGAGCAAAGTTCTCGGCATTATCCCTAAACCATTAGCTGTACGAGATATCGTAGGCAACACAATCGGGGAAGAGTTACAAGTCTCTAGCATGCATGAGCGCATTGCACATATGGTTGTTAAGTCCGATGCATTTATAGCTTTACCCGGTGGTTATGGCACATTAGAGGAGATATTTCAAATCACCTCTTGGGCACAGCTAAACATCCATAAAAACCCATTGGTTTGTTAAATGTCAATAACTTTTTTGATGGTTTGTTGTCTTTTCTTGATCAAGCTGTAGAAAAAAATTTTTATCTCACCATCAGCGAGGCAAATCCTTGTTACAGTTTCAACGGCAGGGGAGTTAATTGACAAACTACAAGAATTCGTCTATTCGCCTGATCCAACAACAGCTCGGATTGATTGGTTTGGAGAAGGCAATAAGAGACGTAAACTGGATTTAACACTCTATCTGTAATCTCTATTTGCTGGTTTGCTTCGTTTTTGTTTGCTTTCTTTTTAGTGTGTTTATTTGAGATTTTTCTGTCATTTCTTTTGAGTTTTTTCAGGTTATTTCTTTCGTCCCAGGTAATATTTTCTAATATGATTTTGTAGAGTGGGGCTTAAAGAAGTTTAAGTCCTCTTGAAACGCATTTTGATCTCGTTTTAGAATCACCGGCTAAATATAGAGGCTAACCTTTAACTTCTTTTGTAGACCCATTCCCTAACTGGACTGTTTTTTTGTTGCTGTTTTTGGACTTTGTTTATTTTATAGTAAAGTTTGGTTTTATGTAATTTAGAGTTGTTTATGTGTTGTCTTTATTAGTTTTCGTTCAAAAAAGAAATTTTCTGGAAAACTACTTGAGAATGGCTGAATATGGGGTTTCTTGAACCCTTGAAACGCATTCTCTCTAAATAAATCTGTGGTTTGTTTATTTTATGTTGTTTGAAGTGTCTTGTTTCTTGTTTTTTTTTCCTTTCATAATAAAGGTATATAGGCTGGAAACCTTAAGTCTGCGGGCTACTGGTCCTAAGGATTGTTGAAATTACAATCTTGACTCAGGTGTAACAACGCCACGTACCTCTTTTCTTGCATTTTGTGGGTCGATGATAAGATAATGATTGAACTAAGAATAACTCTTGGAAAATGATAAATGATGCATGGATCTGTGTGCTTGAAATGTTTATTGGTTTTCGCTTTGCTTTTGATTCCTTGCGCAACATTGAGCACTGAGCTATTATCACTGAGTTATTTGTTCACTTAGAGAAAGTTTATGTAATTAAAATGTTTCTTCAGATTTCAATGAATTCTAGAACTTGTTTTATGGTCACTCAAGGCGAAATCCTAGACTGTTGCAACATTAGGGAAATGGTTAGGCCATCTTTGGACCGTTTGAGCCTTAAGGCCAGAACAAGGAAAAAAAAAAAGGTGGGAAAAAAAAAAAAAAAAAAAAAAAACCAACAAAAAAAAATAAATTCAAAAAAAAGTAAACTAAAATCCACAAACCTTGACTGAAATTGATCCCTAGTTATCCCTTTGAGCCTCTGTAACCCTTTTTCTTTGTTAACTCACTAAAAGATTTCCTAACCTCAAATGAATTTGTTCCAAACAGTTTATCCCTTACCTATAAGCATGAAGATCATTCACAATTAAATTTTGAGCTATGTTCTGGTTTTGGGAAGTTAGAGGAGGTTGGGATGTGTCATTAGCAATGCAAGTGAGTTCTATTGTGTTTGAAAAAAAAAAAGAAAAAAAGAAAAAAAACCAATCTGTACTTATCGTCCACGTACTTACACATTGAGGACAACGTATTGTTTAAGTGTGAGGGAGGGGAAGTGTAATAAAAAAAAAGAAAAAAAAGAACAAAAGAAGAAGAATAAGAGATCTATACCCTTAAGTGTTCTTGAAAAGAATGAAACAACAAAGTGTGGGGGTGTAGTTTTCTTTTGTTTTCTACGAAAAAAAAAAAGAGATTGAGTGTTCTAAATAAGTTTGGGGGAGTAACCTGGTGAATTTAAATAAGTTGTGTTATAAGGGTTGAGCTCTAATATCTTGAATGATTTATGTGTTTGTGGGTGATTTGAGCCAAATTATTCATCCTTGATCATGAACCTTAAACCTAAGCCAAACGTTACAAGCTTAATAAAGTCCTACTTGATCCTTGGTGTTGTACATGTCTACATTAGTGGGAGTGACTTGAAAAGCAGGCCTATGGAGTTCATTTATACACACATCTTCACTATTAAATATGATTCATTTTTAAGCATAAACTTATCCGGGTTACAAGTGATTAGGTGAGAATGGCTCTACACACACACACTTGAGGAATTGAAGTGAAGCGAAACTAATCCTTGAGATGAAATTCTTGATCAAGTGCAGTATTTTGAAGTTTTCCTTGGGTTGTAATTAAGTACAATCTTTGAGGCCTATTTGCAAGTTGAAGCATTTGTGTGTTTTACTTTTTCTTTGATTCTGTTTCGGTTTAGCTTTGTTTCGCATCATTTTAGTTGCTCGAGGACTAGCAAAGTCTAAGTGTGGGGGAATTTGATAGGTGTCTATTTATGTATTACTTTTATAGCAATTCGTCCATGTTTCTTTGCTATATTCCTTGGTATTTTTATGTTTTTGTGTGGTTTTGATATTTGTAGGAGTTTTGGAGCAACTTGCACAAAAATGGGGTAAAACCCTTCATTTTCACCTCTGCTAGTCAATGATCTTCTCGGATTTAATTGTATTGATATACAATGAACCCGACGAAATGTTATATACCGTTGGAAAGCTCTCGAAGTCTATTTTCTGGAGAAATTTACGGTTTATAAATCCATTCAATGTACCAAAAGTTCTAATCAAAACAGTGTGAGATGTATAGAAATATAATTCCTGTCTCTTATACACATCTAGATGTGTATAAGAGACAGATACGGGGCACTGTAGTAATTCACTGTAGCAGAGTATTTAAACACATTTTAGGGTTTTATTTTGATAACTTGAAGAGGGGAGAACGTGGTGGGGGCTGCAGCTCTGGAATTCTTTCATCTCCTGGAGTTCTTGAAGGAGAAAGGAAGCTTGGAAAGAGGAAGAACTACAATCCAAAGAGAATTACAACAAATTTGCAAAGTTTTTCCCTTCCCTTTCATTTTCTGGAATGTCTCCATGTTGTATTGTATTTACCACGTTCTTAAACATGCGTAACTGAATCTGAATTGGTTGAGGGTGATTTCAAAGCCCCTAATATAGTTTTTGTAAGTTGATTGTGTAAGGAATTGTTATCCAATTCTCTAATTGAAGTTGCTTGTATTCTCCCATATTTAATGCTTATGATTGCTTGCTGATTGTATTTGAGTGGCCAACTGAATATAATCTGGTTGTGCTTTATTGCTAGACTAGAAATCTTGATCCGTAATTGTCTTGAATTTCTAATCATTAGTAGCAAAATTGTGATCAGAGATTGCAATTGGAGAATATAACCCTATCCGTTAAACTAGACTCCGAGCTTTGTGTGTTTAATTGCTTGAGATCGAACCTATCTTTCTTATCAATAATGCATCCAATTACGAATTAAACCTCAGAGCTTTTTTCCTAGGTTGTTTAATGGATAGACATTAAATAAAGAGCTTGTTTTATTTAACAACAAAGTAAGGAAAGATTGGGGTAATAGAGCTTGTTATTATCTACGGTTGATAACTTCAATGCTATAATTGGATGAAAATTCTACAATTAATTCGCAAATCCATATCTTGTGATAGAGAAGGATCCCCTAACCAGCTTTCTCCCATTGATTTTTCATTCAAATTTACTTTCTGTTTTGTTATTCTTTACTTGCATTCTTATTTCATTTATTAAAGCATTCAACAAAAATTCCCCCCTGTTTAGTTTATTGTTGCTGGAAATAACAAATTCAATTAGAATCAATCCTCGTGGGAACGATATCTTACTTATCACTTTATTACTTGTGCGACTAGTATACTTGCTAGTTTCGAACGCATCATTAAACTACCCTTGTCCCTTCAAAAATAGGTTCGAGAAGTTAGGTATGAGCCATTCGCCTCACCCGGATCAAAATCGGGCCTCTATTAGGATATACCAAATTAGAAAAACTCATGTTATTATATAGTCCACTTAAGTGATTCGTTTTATGCACACATTTTCATTGTTATCTTCATTAGATAAATAAAGTGATTTTCAATCATAGTAGTTGTACATTCATATGAAGAAAGAGGGAGGAGAATAGAATTACAATTCCTTTTAAAACATGAGGGATAAGGGAGAGGATTACACTGTTCTTCAACAATAAAAATAAATTACTTCTAGCGCTTCATATATCTCATTCATTCATTCATACAATTAAAGCATTCAATAATAGAAAGTATATTCATGCATATCAAATCAATCAATTCGAGACTCGATAAATAGTGAATTCCTCACTATCATATGTGAGTCTATTCAATGCTCATCAAGTCACTACACATACATTCATACATTCAATTATTATTATTATAAGTAATTGTCATTCACCATCAATGTGAGTCCATCATCACTTCATGGCATCGTGCAATTATACTTCAAAACATGGCTGTTAGCCCTAAGCCTACATGATAATTTTGATGATAACAATACACATTGATTCATTGAGATTTACTAACATGTTTATTTATGTGCAAGAGTAATATCATTGAAATAATTGTAAAATCAAGAAAAGGCTTATTAAAATGAAGTGTTGAAGTTAAGGAGAAGACTACATGTTAAAGGCACCAAAGTTTAAGAACAAGGTTTGATTTAAGGAATGTGACACATGAGTAATGTTCAATCAATTGGTCATATATTTCTCTACAAATATCCAAATCACTTGATTCTTATGGCATTGGAAAGCTGACTTAATAAGGCACATTTCATATGTTTTGAATAATTCAAATTTCAAATGAAAGACTGACATAATTGACATACAATTTGATGGACTGACATAAGGAAGAAAAATCAACTCACATGAGCACCGAATGGTGTTTTGGCCATATCTTGAGATAGAGATATTCAAATTCCTTGATTCTTAATGTTTTGGAAAGCTTATTCAAATATGCAGATCTTTTAAGTTTTGAAGAAATTCAAATTTCAAACGGAATGCTGACAGAATTATCATTCAATTCGGTGGACTGACACAAGGAAGAAAAATCAAGTCACATGAGCACTGAATGGTGTTTTGGCCATATCTTGAGCTACAGATATCCAAATGACTTGATTCTTGATGAATTGGAAAGCTTATTCAAGTTTGCAGATCTTTTATGTTTTTCAGATTTTCTAATTTCAAACAGAACATTGAAAAAAATGGCAGACAAAATTACAGTTTTTATGGTGGGTAGAAAATTTGTAGTTGGTGTCTTCATTTGATTAAGTTCATCCCATTTGCCTATAAAAGGAGCCCTTTTCCCATGCATTCAGCAACAAAGAGCAAGAAGAAGAGAAGAATCTATCAAGCAAAAAAAACAAAAGAAATATCAAGTCTAGAGAGCTTTTATATTCTTTATCTACTCTTTGAAGAGAGTTGTACTTTTGTTGTAAAAATTTTCTTTGTTCTTGTATTGTGGTGAGAGTGAGATCTTCTTATAAAGAAATAAAAGTTATCCTTGAGAGAACTCTTTCCTTGGTGAGGTTGTTCATCAAGAAGAACTCTTGGTGTGGTGTTATCAAGAGTTGAGGAAAGTTGTCTTGGTGAGGTTGTTCATCAAGAAGAACTCTTGGTGTGGTGTTATCAAGGGTTGAAGGAAGTTGCCTTGGTGAGGTTGTTAATCAAGAAGAACTCTTGGTGTGGTGTTATCAAGGGTTGAAGGAAGTTGCCTTGGTGAGGTTGTTCATCAAGAAGAACTCTTGGTGTGGTGTTATCAAGTGTTGAAGGAAGTTGCCTTGGTGAGGTTGTTCATCAAGAAGAACTCTTGGTGTGGTGTTATCAAGGGTTGAAAGAAAAATCTTGGTGAGGTTGTTCATCAAGCAAGTTGTAAAGATTTCTACAACTTAGTGGAAAGCTTAGCTCGTGGAGCTAGGAGCCCGTGGACGTAGGCAAGTTTGCCGAACCACGTAAATTGAGTTTGCACTCTCTCTATCCCTTTCTTCTTTACATTTACTTGCACTTGTGATTGTTCATTATTATTAATCTTTTGATTGCATCTTTGATAAATTCTAATTTCACCTTCTTCACCAATATTCTCAAAGAAAGAGTGAACTAATTTTGATCTTTCAAGAAAAGTTTTCTAAATCAGTTTTGATAAATAAAAAACCCAATTC
>SNVD02009854.1:0-41700 GCA_013180625.2 Boswellia sacra
GCTATGCTATTGATTGGCTCACTTCCGGATGAATTAGATCATTTGAGCATTACTCTTATCCATGGGAAAGATAAACTGTCTTTTGAAGAAGTTTGTTCTGCTTTGTTGAATTATGAAATTCGTAAGAAAGACCAAAGGGAACATAGGGATGAGTCAGTAGATGCATTGACAGTGAGAGGGCGTAGTTATAGTAGGAAACCAGAAAAAAGGGGAAAATCTTTGTCGAGGGGTAGATTAGGAAAAGATGAGTGTGCCTTTTGTCGTGAGAAAGTGCATTGGAAGAAAGATTGTCCTAAGTTGAAAAAGAAAGATAAGGGCAAGGCTGTTTCTGATGCATATGTTGTTGAGCGTGAGGATGATAGTGATTCAGATATTTGTCTAGTTGGTCATCCGTCCACTTCTGTTTCTGATGAGTGGATTATGGATTCGGGTTGTACTTATCATATGTGTCCACATCGGGATTGGTTCTTTCAATTTGAGGAGCTGGATTGTGGAGTTGTGTATATGGGTAATGATGATATTTGCCATACTGCTGGGATAGGTTCGATCCGATTGAGGAATCATGATGGACTGACTAGAGTTCTGACAGATGTTCGGTATGTACCGAAGTTGAAGAAGAATCCCATCTCTTTGGGAGCGTTAGAATCTAAAGGCTGTGGTATATCTATTCGAGATGGTATTCTGAGGGTCACTTCAGGCGCTCTTGAGGTATTGAAAGGCACTAGGAGAAACAACTTGTATTACTATAATGGTAGTACAGTTACTGGATCAGCAGCTACGGTTTCTGATAATGATGCAGATTCAGAGATTACGAGACTGTGGCATATGCGTTTGGGACATGCAGGTGAGAAAGCCTTATTCAGTTTGGTGAAACGAGGCTTATTGAAAGTTGCAAAGACCTGCAAGCTGGATTTCTGTGAGCATTGTGTTCTGGGAAAGCAGAAGAGAGTAAAATTTGGCACCGCTATTCATAATACCAAGGGTATTCTTGATTATGTTCACTCAGATGTGTGGGGACCTACTAAAACTGCATCTATGGGAGGTAGGCAATACTTTGTTACTTTTGTTGATGACTTTTCCAGAAGAACTTGGGTGTACTGTTTGAAATCAAAAGATGATGTACTTCGTGTTTTCCTTAAATGGAAAAAGATGATTGAGACACAGACTGGTAAGAAGATCAAGCATCTCAGAACAGATAATGGTGGTGAGTATTGCAGTGATCAGTTTTTGAAATTGTGTCAAGATGAAGGTATTGTACGTCATTTTACTGGTAGAGGTACACCACAGCAGAATGGGGTGGCAGAACGCATGAACCGGACATTGCTGGAGAAAGTTCGGTGTATGTTATCCAATGCTGGGTTGGGCAAAGAGTTTTGGGCTGAGGCTGTGACTTATGCGTGTCATCTCATTAATCGTCTACCATCAGCTGCTATTGGTGATAGAACTCCATTGGAGGTATGGTCTGGACAACCTGTTTCTGATTATGATTCTTTACATGTTTTTGGTTCCACTGCATATTATCATGTGAAAGAATCTAAGCTGGATCCTAGAGCCAAGAAAGCGATTTTCTTGGGATTTGCTTCGGGAGTGAAAGGATATCGTCTATGGTGTCCTAGTTCGAGGAAGATTGTATCCAGTCGAGATGTGACATTTGATGAGTCTTCAATGTTGAAGAAATCAGAAAACCAGACAAAGGTGAATGGTACTCCACAGCAGGTGGAGCATACTCAGCAGCAGGTGGAGTTTGAAACGACGACATTGAACCCAGTTAGATCTGTTGAGACAGATGATGGTACTCCTGTGACAGAGGGAGATTTGGGAGATGATGGTGAGGGTTCTACTCAGGAACCTCAACAGCAACAAGAATCTATTGCAATTGATAGGCCAAGACGTGAGATTCGCAGACCTGCTCGATTTGCTGATATGGTGGCCTATGCACTTCCAATTGTAGATGCTGATGTTCCTTCCACTTATAGAGAGGCAGTCAGATGTTCTGAAGTTGATCAGTGGAAGACAGCTATGAGCGAAGAGATGCAGTCTCTTCAGAAGAATGAAACTTGGGAGCTAGCTCAACTACCGAAGGGTAAAAAGGCAATTGGGTGCAAATGGGTATATGCAAAGAAAGATGGATTTCCTGACAAGAATGACGTCCGCTACAAGGCAAGGTTGGTGGCTAAAGGCTACGCTCAGAGGGAAGGAATTGACTACAATGAGGTATTTTCTCCAGTTGTGAAACATTCTTCCATTAGAATTTTGTTGGCCTTGGTAGCTCAGATGAATATGGAACTAGTTCAACTTGATGTAAAAACTGCATTTTTACATGGTGACTTGGAAGAGGAAATCTATATGACTCAGCCAGAGGGATTCAAAGTTGCTGGTAAGGAAAACTTGGTTTGTAAACTGAAAAGATCGCTTTATGGTTTGAAGCAATCTCCCAGACAGTGGTATAAGCGATTTGATCGGTTTATGATGGGTCAGAGGTACACAAGAAGCAAATTTGATAATTGTGTGTATTTTCGGAGGCTACGTGATGGTTCTTTCATTTATCTACTCTTGTATGTTGATGATATGTTGATAGCTTCGACGAATGTCGAAGAAATTGCAAAGTTGAAGACTCAGTTGAATCGAGAGTTTGAGATGAAAGATTTGGGTGAAGCTAAGAAGATTCTTGGCATGGAGATTAGCAGAGATAGAGGGAGAAGCAAGATTTGTTTGACTCAGAAGCAGTATCTGAAGAAGGTATTACAGCAGTTTGGCATTACAGAGCAGTCAAAACCTGTAAGTACCCCACTTGCTCCTCATATGAAGCTCAGTGCATCTTTATCTCCTAGTACAGATGAGGAACGAGAGTATATGTCTCGAGTTCCGTATGCTAATGCAGTTGGTAGCCTGATGTATGCCATGGTATGTACGAGACCCGATATTTCACATGCAGTTGGAGTTGTGAGCAGGTATATGCATGATCCTGGTAAAGGACATTGGCAAGCAGTGAAATGGATTTTACGGTATTTGTTGAGAACCGTAGATGTTGGCTTAGTCTTTGAGAGGGATGATACATGTGGTCAGTGTGCTATTGGTTATGTTGATTCTGATTATGCTGGTGATTTGGATAAACGTCGGTCGACAACCGGTTATGTGTTTACTCTTGCAAGAGCACCAGTGAGTTGGAAGTCTACTTTACAGTCTACAGTAGCTTTGTCTACTACAGAGGCAGAGTATATGGCTATGACAGAGGCTGTGAAGGAAGCTATTTGGTTACAGGGATTGCTGGATGAATTGGGACTTGGGCAGAAGAAGATCACTCTTTATTCTGACAGTCAGAGTGCTATCCACTTAGCGAAGAATCCAGTGTTCCATGTTCGTACGAAGCATATTGATGTTCGGTATCATTTTGTGCGGGAGATCATTGATGAAGGGAGAATCTTACTTCAGAAGATTGGGACTGCCGAGAATCCCGCAGATATGTTGACTAAGGTTGTGACAGCGATCAAGTTCAGTCATTGTTTGGACTTGATCAACATTGTGCCTGTTTGACCGCGCCATTGGGCGCATTTGGAGGCGTTGCTGCTGTGATAGAGAATATGGGAAAAAGAAGAGTATTGTGGTGGATTGGCTAAATCGCCAAGGTGGAGAATTGTTGGAGTATTGGCTCTTTAGCCAATGCTATAAGCAATGTGAGGGATCCCACATTGCTCAAATAGAAATACTTGGGACTCCTTTGGGCTTATAAAAGAAGCCAAGTAGGAGAGAAATTAATGTTCCAAGTGAAATATCCTCCACCCCCCTCTATTTGTAAGGTCTCACATATAAGACCTCATAGTTTAAGGGCCTTTCATTAAGGACCTTAAAGTTTGTAATATTTGTTTTTCTCCCCTTTGTTTTGGGTATTTGTAGTATTGCCCAATTGTTTGGGTAATTACATTTTGGCCCAACTATTTGGGTAATTGCAGTTTGGCCCAATAGTTGTGGTATTTGTATTGTGGCCCAAAAGTTTGTAATTCTCTTTGAAGATAGTGGAAAGTTTCTTCAGCGGCGCCCGAGGACGTAGGTACTAATACCGAACCTCGTTAAATCCTGGTGTGTATTCTATTTCTGCATTGTGGTTGATTTGTTGCCTCTTTTGTTGCTATTATATTCAAATCTGGCATAGTTGTGTTGTGCATTTTGGGTTATTCTGTTGGTTATCGTTTCCGCTTGTGCATAACATTTTCAAGAACAAGTTCAACACTGACTTTGCTTCATCTTTTTCAGCAGCTCACAGAGCTGGAGACATTACCATTGAGTTGAGGGATCCATTTCCAGAAGAATATGCTGATATTATACCAGAGCAAGGAGTTAAAACTACAAAAGAGCGCAAGATGTCAATCAAATGCACAGTTAAGCTTTTCTACGAACACTTACGGTCTACTACAAAAACAGCTTACTTACCAAAGTTTCCTCGGCAGAGAAAGAATTTCTCAGAAAGAGCAAGTGGTGTCCTATAGAAGAATGAAAGGAAATGAAAGCTCTATCCAACAAATATCAAACCTAACTGAGAAACTACGCTGGACTTCCCGGCAAAACTCAACTGAAAATTATTTGTAGTTTAGAGACTTCACAAATTCACCACATAATCACACAATAAACTGAGAAAACCAAGAGGCTTATCTGGAAGAACTCAGCACAAAAATGGGAAGAAGTACCTTGAGATGGAGAAAGCTCCTCTAAAGAGAAATGAGAGGTCCCAATAGCGGCTTGCTCAAGAGGCTTCATTTCCAGCTTCAAGAATTTAAACACAAAACTTTAGCAACTGAATACCAGTGTAAAAATTCAAAACAACATCTAGTTTCTCCTTCACTAGTTAAATATCAAATTAAAAAAAAATTAATTCATAACTAATCACAACATTCAATAACTTTCATTTCTTATTTGGTTAATCGAAGTATTTAAAACTCAAAGCGGTATAAGTCTGTCATTCCCAGTTAACATTCGTGAGGTAGAACAAAAAGAACTAATTTTGAACAAACAATTTCAATGAAAATCAAAGAAAAAACTAACCCAGATAGAAAAAAGTCTTTTATAAAGGAAAAAATGTATCAAACCCTTTTTTTGGCTCAAATCAAATAGAAAATAGCAACAATAAGAAAAGTTAACTCAAAGGAACTAACAGTGTTTAGCAGCTCAACTCCACGCCACAATGTATATAAAGTTAATAGCTACAGCTCTTCTTTGCTTCACGCCACAATCTTTCTTCTCTTTTGGGAAGGAAGGAACGATTTGATCGAAACGACTTGCAAGTTGCGAAGTTTATTGAATGCAGAAAATTTGAGAGCGACGATGTTTCACGTTGGCTGTTACTTCTGTTTGTGGCATTTGTATAGCGGAAATAACAATTGGCTCCCGTAACTTTTGAAAAAAAACAATTACCTCCTTCACGGTTTGACAAAATAATGGTAACTTTTTTTTTATGGTTAATCCTTATTTTAGGGTATTAAACGGCAGCTTAAAAAAATTTAAAAGAAAATTCATAATATTTCTATCTTTTTCTTGGATCTTAGAATGTCATCTATCCTTCAAATAATTATAATAACGTGAATGGATTTCATTAACCTCTCTTTATCTTTGTCTCCATCTTTTACCCTATTTTAAAATGATTGATATCATCTTTTATATTTTTCCTTCTCAAATTATTAAAATAAAAACATAAAAAATAATCAAATTTTGAAAATCATTGTAAAAAAAATTCTAATTCTAATTTCTTTAATTGGTTAACGAATAACAAATAATCAACTCTTGAAAATCGTTCTAAAAAAATTATAATTCTAATTTCTTTAATTGATTAATGAAATATCAAGTTACCAACTTGGTTTATTAGATAGCTTCACAATATTAGAATATATTGAGGCTCTGGGTGCGTCCAACCCAAAATGTTAACCCAATAAGTGGATAGACCAACCTCTATATAACCTAAGACCTCCCTATATACCTATTTAATGTGGGACTTCTAACAGAATATCACCATTTTTCAATAGGTATTTCCGAACTTGATTGTTATTTTGTATTTTATTAAAATTGGAAATTTTTGAATGCATCTCATCTTTGTGTTCTGCTAAATTTTTGGCTCTATTATAACATATAGGTTGAGAGAGAAGTTGGTGCGAAATGGGAGTTATTTCTGACAATGGCTTATGCAAAATTGGAGCTAGCTAGCCCTGATCAATATTTCAATTACAGTTTGGAACAAAGAATTAGAAAAAGGTATGTCAAGAGTGAAATGCTGCTGAGCCAGCTTTTGTCACACTCGGGCTTTAACTTGCATAAAAATTTTAGGATGAAAATGGAGAAAATGCCCAAATTTGTGAGTGGTGCAATGAGCAAGTGATGGTTATAAATCAAGAATCCGACTACATGACTCTTCAGTTGAGCTCCCATTTGAATGGAACATCCCCATAGTATAACCGCCTGATTAAAACTGTATAGTACAACCCTTGGGCATTACAGTGCATTGTTTCCAAAAATGAGAAGAGCTTGGAAACAGTTGTAATTCTTAAGCAGAGAAGCAAGTTTTGGACTGAACTTAACAAGCAAAATGAATACTCTGCTGTAGGTATGGAGTTTGTTGGAGAAGCGATACAAGTAAAATGAAACTATTCTCTATTTCACTTGTTCAATCGTTGATCAACCATGGCCTAGTCAGTCTTTTTCCCTACTGGTTTCCTCAATTGTAATCCTGTTTCTTTAGGAGATTTCTCTTGTGTTCTCTTTCAAGTTAAAATTTCAAAAATGCATAGGATTAAAATTAACCATTAGCGTTTCACATTGTGTTTGAGATGATCTTATTTTCCTTTGCAAGTTGATAGTGTTGATTTAGTTTGTGTTGGTGTTAACGTGATACTTGCATGTGCCATGCACATGTTGCATTTTTGTTTAACTTGTGATAAAAATTAGAATAGTATTTTTATTCCTATCTCACTGTTTCTAGATGATCATTATAGCAAGTATTTGATTCACAATAAATATCTTCTTAGATCAGGATAATAATATTTCTTGTATCCTAATAAAAATAGAAGGATATTTAATTGTGTCCAAATTCCTTTAGGAATCTATCTATAACACTTCTTATTTCATTTTATCCTAATCCTAATGTGATTTTGATTGAGATATTTAAAGGATTTTTAGGAAGATTTCGACCAGACCTCTCAATATATGTATCATGTTATGACATAGTCGGTGGAGAGATAGATTTGCGCATTGGAGACTTGATTGTGTTTTTTTGAGAGTATAGGTCACGACATTCCATGAATTGAAAGAGGTTCTTCTATACAGATTGGAATGTCTTTATTAATTTGATTTGTTGCTTCTTTGATTCATGTATGAGAGTTAAAAATCGTATATGAGTTGTTGATTAAGTCTGAGTGAGTTAGTAGACACTTGGGATAACTTAAGAGTTGAGTATTTATGTAATTCTGTTTCAGACATCGGGTGTTATGTATAACTTAACAGTGTGTTATTAAGTTATCTGCGACAGAAAGTGGGCAATGTCACTAGAGTTTAGGATCTTTGCGAAGATTTTGTTTGTCAAAGATTAGGTCAGTGTGTAAGAGTGAGTCAGCACTGTAAAAGGTCCTAAAGATTGTACAAACAAGAACTTAGTGAATTGTAGCTTTATAGCTGTCCATGGACGTAGGTCTTTATAACTGAACCACGTAAAAATCCTCATGTGCCAATTTGCATTACAGTTTATTGTATTGTTATTTATAACTGCATACCTCCAGAACTATCAATTGGTATCAGAGCAGGTTCACTGATAGACAAGTGAAGAAAACGATCACGTTGATCTGGAAGGATGGAGTTTATTCGCAATGGAGGATCTGAAACGCAACCACCTATTCTCGATGATGGTAATTACCCATATTAGAAGGTAAGAATGATGATGTATATCAAGTCTCTTGATGACAGGGCATGGCCTAGTGTGCTTAAAGGATGGACACTGCCAACAAAGCTGAATGCTTTTGGTAATGCCGAACCAAACCAAAGGATAAATGGTTTGATGAAGAATATCGATGATCCAGTTGGAACTCCAAGGCTCTTAATTCAATCTTTGCTGCAGTAGACTTAAACAACTTCGGACAGATTTCTAGATACAAAGTAGCCAAAGAAGCATGGGACATGCTTGAGTTCATGAAAAGAAATTTCAGGAAAAAGAATCAAGGAAAGCCATCAACCTCAAGTGAAGAAAAGTTCAGAAAGTTTAGTAAGGAGAATGATAAAAAGAAGCTAAAACAACCTGAAAAGAAAAGACAGATTTAATGTTATGAATGTTCTGGTTATGGACATATTCAATCTGAATGTGCTAATCTCAAGAAGAAAAATAAAAGGCTGACAGCAACCTAGAGTGATGAATCAGAATTTGAGTCAGAAGATCAAGATTTCATGGGCAATTTTGTTGCATTTACAACATCTGCAGCAGATAAAGGGAAAGTTGTTATGTTAGACATAATAGAAGATTGTAAGTCAGTGTTGATCATTCAGTTGATGAAGATGGACCAGAATATTATGAAGAGTTGCAAGAAACATACAATGTACTCTATAGTGAATGGCTGAGTCAAAAAGAAGAAATCAACACCTTGAAAAAAGGAGATTGAAGTTTTGAAATGTGAAAAAGCCTATGCTGAAAACCATATTATAGAACTTGAGACTGTTTTGACAGACAAAACAACACATATTGAGAAAATCATAACAGAACTGATTGAAAGCAAGAAGAATGTTGATCAATTCAAAATTGGAGCAGCCAAACTTGATTAGGTCTTGAACCTTGGAAGAGACAACTCCAACAAACATGGATTGGGTATACAAAAGGTAATGTTGTATCTACATCAAAAACAGTCTTTGTAAAAGCTTCAACAACAGGTAAAAATTTTGAACTTAACCCCTTAAAGTCAAGTCCTAGTTCAAAGAGTGATGAAACATTTGTTTCTCCTCTAAGTTCGTTCAAGTCTAGTCCCAAAAAGGTAAGAAAATTCATTCCTATTTGTTATTTTTGTGGTAAAAAGTGACACATTAGGCGTAGATGCTTTAAATTGTTGAATCTTTTACATAAAAGATCAAAACAGTTCAAATTGTTACCTAAATCACAACTGCAGTGGGTTAAGAAAGACAAAACAGTATGCCATGTTGCCTTTACTGCACTTAATCATGCATCTAATGATTTGTGATATTTTGACAGCTGTTGTTCCAAGCATATGACTGGACATAAATAGTTTCTAACAAACTTTAAAGCATGCAAGGATGGCAATGTCACTTTTGGAGATGGAGCAACAAGTAAGATGATTGGTAAAGGCACATTGAATGTCAAAGGCCTACCCAATTTTAAAAATGTCTTACTAGTTAAAGATTTGAAAGCTAATTTTATAAGCATTAGTCAGATTTATGATGAAAAGTATACCGTTAACTTTACACAAAACAAATGCATGGTTTTAAATAATTTCGGTAAATGTATTCTAGAAGGTAATAGATCCTCAGATAATTGTTATTTGGTAAAAATTGTATTTCATGCTAGGATTTCGGATTTAGAATTGTAGCATCAAAAATTAGGACATTAAATTACAAAGACTTGGTTAAATTAACTAAGTTAGGTGCTGTAAAAGGAGTTCCTAAACTTGATGACAAAATTAATAAAGTTTGTGGACCATGTCAAATGGGAAAACAAATCAGAAGTTCACACAAATCAAATCCATATCTTAGCACATCTAAGATACTTGATTTGCTTCATATGGATCTTATGGGTCCTATGCAAATTGAAAGCATTACAAATAAGAGACACATATTTGTTTGTGTGGATGATTTTTCTAGATATACTTAGGTTGATTTCATTAAAGAAAAATTGACACTTTTGAAGCTTTCAGGAATCTTTGTGTTAAGCTTGAAAATGAGCTAAACAGGAACATTGGAAAGATTGTGAGAATAAGAAGTGATCATGGAAAGGAATTTGAAAATGTTAGCTATGCTGACTTTTACAAATATCATGGAATTGATCATGAATTTTCAGCTCCTAAAACTCCTAAATAGAATGGCATTGTGAAAAGAAAAAATAGAACTCTTCAAGAGATGGCTAGAGTAATGCTCAATCGTAAAAAGTTGACCAAGAGGCTATGAGCTGAAGCAATAAGCACGGCTTGTTATATTTCAAACAGAGTTTTTCTTAGACCTGGCACTAATCAGACACCTTATGAAATTTTTAAAGGAAGAAAACCTAATTTGAAATATTTTCATGTCTTTGGTTACCGGTGTTACATCTTAAACGACAGAGAACTGTTAGAAAAATTAGATTCAAGAAGTGATGAAGGATTTTCCGTGGGATATGCTCAAAACAGCAAAGCATTTCGAGTTTACAATCTAAGAACTGAGGCAGTCATGGAATCTACAAACATAGTATTTGATGACCTTGATGATTATGCAAAGTACTTACAAGAGGAAAGCATAACCAACTTCACACAAGAGGCAGAAAATCAAATTTAGATAGCAACAAAAAGGAAGATGCTATTATGAAGGAGGAAATAGCTGCTATTACACCTGATGTAACAATAACATTTGATAACTCAGATTTAAACAGAAGTTCAAACCGGAATGATGAAGATAGAAGAGATCCACCCACATGGATACAGAGGGCACATCCAACAAGTTCTGTCATTGGAACACCAGATGGAATGATGAAAACCTAGAGCAAGGTAAGAAATCAGGTAAGGTTTGCATGTTATGTTTCTTTAGTTGAGCAAAAAAATGTGAAAGAAGCTTTAAAAGAAAAGGTGTGGATTTAAGCTATGCAAGATGAACTTAATCAGTTTAAAAAGAATAAAGTATGGGAATTAGTTCCTAGGCCAGAAAATACAAATGTCATTGGAACTAAATGGATATTCAAAAATAAAACTGATGAAAATGGTCAAGTAGTAAGGAATAAAGCCAGGCTAATTGCACAAAGTTACACACAAGTTGAAGGCATAGACTTTGATGAGACCTTTGGACCAATAGCTAGACTTGAGTCAATCAGATTACTACTTGCAATTGCTTGTTTGCTTGATTTTAAGTTGTATCAAATGGATGTTAAAACTGTATTTTTAAATGGCTAATTCAATAAAGAAGTTTTTGTTGAACAGCCTAAAGGATTTGAAGATCCTAAACATCCTGATTTTGTATACAAATTGCACAAAAATCTGTATGGTTTGAAACAAGCTCCTAGAGCTTCGTATGAAAGGTTGACAAATTTTTTAATCAATAGAGGTTATAAAAGAGGCAGCAAGGATAAGACTTTTTTTATCAAACATGCATCTAACTATTTTATTGTTGCTCAAATATATGTTGATGACATTGTTTTTGGATCAACTAACAAAAGCAAAATTAATGAGTTTGTTAAGTTGATACAGGAAGAGTTTGAGATGAGCATGATAGGAGAATTAAATTTCTTTCTTGGATTGCAGGTTAAGCAAATGAATGATGGGATATTCATATCTCAATCAAAATATGCCAAGAATCTTGTAAAGAAGTTTGAGCTTGAAAACGCAAAACCAATGAAAACTCCTATCAGTACTAATCTAAAACTTTCAAAGGATAATGCAGGAAAAGATGTTGATGCAAGCTTGTACAGAAGCATTATTGGCAACCTACTATACCTCACAATAAGTAGACCCGATTTGAGCTTTAATGTAGGACTTTGTGCAAGGTTTCAAGCAAATCCCAAATAATCATATCTTGCAGCAGCTAAGAGAATCATCAGGTATGTTCATGGAGTATGTGATTATGGAATATGGCTTTTTAAAGATACAAATGATTGTCTTGCAGGGTTCAGTGATGTAGATTGGGCAAGAAATGCAGATGACAGAAAAAGTACTTCACGAGGTTGTTTTTATCTTGGTACTAACTTGGTTTCATGGCACAGCAAGAAACAGAATTCAATTTTCTTATCTACAGCTGAAGCCGAATACATAGCAGTAGGGAGTTGTTGTACGCAACTATTATGGATGAAGCAAATGTTGAGTGATTATGGTATTGAACAAAAGCCTATAACTGTGTTTTGTGATAATATTAGTGCTATAAATATTTCCAAAGATCCTGTTCAGCATTCTAGAACAAAACACATTGATATTAGATACCATTTTATAATGAAACTAGTAGAATCTAAGGTGATACACATTGAGCACATCTCCACTGATAAATAATTGGCTAACTTGTTCACTAAGGCATTCGATACAACAAGGTTTGAAAATCTAAGAAAAGCCTTAGGTATTTGTTAGTTATATATATGAGTGAACACAATATGTTGTTATGTTATTCATATCTGTAATATCATAAGTTTCCTTCTAATTTAGCATGTTTGAGCTATGATATAAAAATTGTGTGAATAATAAATACTGATTTAAAATGAAAAATACAGAGAGCGCTACCAATATATGATGTGTGAAAGCCATCATTGAGAGTAACCTTAGGTTATCTAGGAAATATATTGAGGTCACCCACTCATGAAAAGGGCCACCTTTATATTGTGTGAAAGCTACTGTATTAATCTAAAAAAGTTTTCATTTTTATCAACTTTTGTGTGTGTAAGAAGCATGCTTAAGTTGTTCATTCAATTGAATCAAAATAGCTTTCATGTGAAAATTACTCAGCTCTAAAAATATGCTTTCTTAGAATGATACAAATGATAATTCAGAATTACTGTTATGCTATTATTAACTATGTTATGTTACATTTTTCATAACAATGCCCTATATGCTTGTCCTAAATATAAGTCACTTGTGTGTTCATATGTCAAAAATGGTCATGTCAGCATCGTTGAATTAAGGGGGAGAAGTCTCAGTGGCAGGAATCGTAATTCTATTAGTATTCCTTATTTGAATTTAAATCAAATTTGAATTGATGTGTTTAAAGGGAGTTATTAAACGATTTTGGAAAAGGAAATTATTAATAAATTTTTGTTGAAAAACAGAAATTCCTTAAAATTCGGCCTAGTATATATATCGAATAGTTTTTGGGCTTCTCTTGTTCATACCATCCCTCACCTACAGTTGCTTCCCTGTCTTGCATATTGGTTCTCTATTCCTATTCTGGAAAACTTCTACAGATAAGAAACCTAGCTATAACGACCTCATCAAACTGCTTCTTCTTCCTTTAGCAGTTCTAGTTACAACAGTAATGACAACATTCTGTCATCTCCTGCGCAACACAAAACATGCAAATATTGCTGTCGATCTCACCATCAGTGAGGACGAACAAGTACCAGTGAAGAAGATTAAGGACAAGGTCAAGCCAAAATACAAAAAATTTCTCATAGCTGCTGTCAAACAGAAGTTTGTCCAGATTACTTCACAGAGAAAGCTACATTTGGCAAGGCCAGTGAAACTCTTAGACTTCAACACTTATGGTCTTAGTGAGATGATTGAGTCCAATTACTAGACTCGAACGGTATCAAACTTTCTCCCTCCTATAAAAACTTTGATTCTGGAATTTTATGCTAATATCTCGAGTGCCATTGACGATCCTAAGTGTTTTCATTATCATAACGTTTACTGTCAGGAGAAGTTTGTGAAATTCTCTCCCAATGTCATAAACTCTTTTCTGGATATTTCAATAGGCAGTATGCATTCTATAGATAAAGAATATAACATGGTAGAAATAGTTAAGGAAGTGACTGGTCGAAGAGACATTGAATGGAAACCCAGAGATGGTATTGACAGATAGTACCTTAGGAAGAAATACAGAGTGTTACATAAGATAGCACAGTTTAATTGGCTTCCTTCTTCCCATCAAACTCAGATTTGGGAAGACAGAGTGAAACTTCTATTTTGCTTAGGAACCAATCAGCCAATAAACTTTAGATTGTTAGCCTATAGAACAATTGTTCAAATTGGATCCTATCACTCCGATTACTATTTGCTTGTGTTCCCCTGTTTGATTCAAGGAATTCTTGCTCAGAACAATATTCCTGTGAGCTCTAATGAACAGACAAAAATTCTGTCTAAGTCCATCACCAAGGGATTCCTTCAAAGATTGCATGACCAATCTGACTTACCTGCACTTGAACAAAAATCAAAAAGAGTCAGGAAAAACCAATTGAAAATTGTTGAAGAAAAGCTTGAATTGATCAACTCTACTTTGACAGATATTGTGCAGGATTTGAAGATAATTAAACTCAAGCAATCTGCTTTGGAAGCTCAGTTTACAGGACACTCTTAGTCCACAACACCACATTCCATGGAACCTGAACCTATGGTTCCTGAAAAACTAAATGAGGAAATACCTGAGGCAGAGGAACCATTACCTGAGGAAGCTACTCAAATCCCATCTAGTAATGCTGCACAACCTGCTGTTACGACAGATAGAATAACAGTTCAGAAGCTAAAAGAAAAATCAATCAAGCCTTCTGTCAAGGGATATAGCAAGAAGGGAAAGAAGAAACTTAAAGTGGTGAAGAAATCACATGACCAGAAGAAGAAGCAGAAATTGGAATCATTAGCTCCCACCTTGCAAGATGAATATGAGTCCGATGAACCAAAACAAGTATTCCCCGGAATGAAACAATCCTCACCACTTGCTGAGACAGAATCTCAGGATATCCCTCTTCCTATAGCAGCTAAAGCAGAATCTCATCCATCACCACCTCAATCACCAACTCTTCCAGCAGCTGAGTCGCTGGTTCCCTCTGCACAACAGCTTGTCAAGGCCACTGAAACCAGTGCAGAAAGAAAAGAGAGGGAGATACACAGAGTTGTAGCTGAAGTCACTGCAACTGTAATATCCTAAGTTTTTGTAATATACATTATAGCATGTGTTGTGGTTACATATGTAATGATATATATTAATGTGTTGGTTATAAATTGGATTTATAGTGTAATGAATGAGAGATGATGGGCTTAATGGTAATGAGAAAAGGAAAAGAGCACTAAATAGAAATTGTACCTAATGTTTATCTATAAGTCCACGTTTTCAGCTCTTCACACTCTCTCTAAGCTTTCCACACAAAAACTCATCAAGAACATAAGGAAGGGGAGGAGAAGGAAGAAAGGAAGTGGTAAGAACTCACCTTTTTCCTTAGAATTCTTGTCTTAGTGTGTGTGTTTGCAAGAATTCTTTTGGGTTGTGATATAAGTATGTGAATTATTATTTGTGCTGCTGAAAATTTGTGTGAAAACATGAATTTGAATGAGTTTTGAATGCATCTAAGTAAGGAGATAAAGATATAAGCTAAAAATGAGAGTTTAGTTCAATCCTGGAATTTTTGTTTACACTAAGCAGTGCATGTTCCGAAAATTACCAAAAATTGGGGGGATGTTTTCTTGCTCTAAAAATTTTATGGATGAAGAGACATGTCCAGGAGTGTATATAAATTAGATTCGCTCAAAAATTCAAAGTATGTGAATTGTAGTGAATTTTTGAACTGCTGATATGGAATTGCACATTTCCCCTATCTTAGAACAGCGTAGGGGAAGATGATTTTAGTTGAAGGTCTAAATATTCATAGAATTACCTGATTTTTAGTATGCAAGTCCTTTTTTATGTTAGATAGGAGACTGTACATTTTCACTGAGATTGAAGCCCTGTATGAATTGTTATGAATTTTTAAAGTTGGCTTGATAAAACTGGAATTTTTAGTTTTCAAAACTGGGCAGTTAGAAATAATTGGGTTTGAATGACTTAAACCCCTTGAAAAGCCATGATTTTTGGTATGGAGGTATATATATGTGTTATATACCAGTCTGTAAATTTTTATAGCCAATTGAGTAGGATTGCAATTCCTACAAATTTATAAGTCTGTACTATTCAGTGAAATGAATGCAATGACAGAATCATTGAGGTAACGAATTTGATTATTTTGAGTGGCCAAATGACCCTAATTGGCTCTAAAAATTTTAAGGAGACAGAAGGTATGTGTGTAAAATATGTCTACCCAATTGTGTGAATTTTGGAAGTAGAAAATTGTTGTTGTAAATTGTTTGTCAAAGTAAGTATAGAAATAGAGCCAAAAAGGGGAAATGTTTTACAAGTGTATGGTGACCTAAAACGAGATTTTTGTTTTATTTTTATGTCAATCACAAGCATCAAAAAGCAGCTGTACAAGGTAAGTAAGCTAACCATTCTGAGACCACAATAAATTGTGTATTGTATACATGTAATTTTGTAGATTGTAACACTGTTAATTGCTAGCACCTTGATACTTGTGAGATATTATGACTATTCTAGAAGGCTGATATCAAACTTTTTTTATGTGTGACTGATTGTGAATGGTGAAACATGATTGGCATGCCAAGACCTAGGAAGTTTAGCTCTCATAGCTTGAGGGAAGGTCTGGACCATGTGTTTCTCTAGACAAGATTCGATAGCATGGGCCCAGTATCACCCGGATTATCAGACTATCCTCGAGCTATTTCAAGTGTAGGCATCTAAATGTATTCGTACTGTTCTGTACCGTTCTATGGCTTGAGGGGAGCTCTGGACCATGTGTTTCTCTAGACGAGATTCGGTAACATGGGCCTGGTATCACCCGGATTGTCAAACTAGCCTTGAGCGTTCTGTACTCCCATGGCTTGAGGGGAGGTATGAACCATGTGTTTCTCTAGACGAGATTCGGTAGCATGGGTCTGGTATCACCCGGATTGTCAGACTAGCCTTGAGCTATTATATGGGAACTGACTGTGAAATAAAAAGTCCTACCTTGATTAGAGAGCCTTTTCCCCTAGGTGGCTGTAACTGATACTATGGAAGCTTCCTCATTGTGTGATTGTGATTGTACATGAAAAGGCGATGAGTAGAGAAATGTGAACTTACTTATGTGAGATTGAATCGACCTATAGAGGTCTAGACAGAAAATTGGTGCGAGAGCGCAAATGTAATCGAAGTGAATTCGGGGGCATTCCTTCTTTAACAAGTTAGCCAATGCTTGTGTAGTTAGAAATGGATAGTTTCATACTGTGGACTGAATTCTATTGTTATTGTTTATTGTTGTATATTCACTTAGCTTACTTACTGAGTTTTAATCACTGAAGTTGTTGTGTGCCTCAGGTGAGCAGCAGATTGAGTTTTTGGATGGAGGACTTTTGGCATTACCGACAAAGTTCCCTTGGCAACCACAGATCGCTACCTAAATTATCATAGCCATACTGTAGGAATTCTTTTGATTTTTGAATGTATCTATATACAGTGAAATGGTGTGGTTGTGATTATTGTTTTGTGTGATACTCATATTAATTTTTGAAAGAAATAACAGAGTTCATATTTAAATGACTGTGTAAATGCTATATTTTGTATGTCCGGTATGGGTTGTGACAGCAACTTCCTTCGATACTACTGAAGCTCCACCAGAACCAGTCTCTTCTAAATAGCCAGCATCAGTTGAAACTCCACCAGAACCTGTTCCCTCTGATCAGCCTACCTCCACTCCTAGGCGTTGATTTAAAACTGTTGCTCGCAAATCCATCAAGCGTCCTAGTAGTTCCACCTCTCCACCAGTTAGAAAGTCTCCCAGGCTTCGTTAGTTTTGGCCACTTGTGTTGAAATCAAGGGGGAGATAAGGGCTGGAGTAAGGGCTGAATTGGCTGTATTTTATTTTGCTCTGATTGCTACTGAACTATTTTATTTTGTTATTCTTTCTGTTATCTCGTTAATCATGTTTCTCTCTGCTTACTATTTTTGTGTTGTTACTTGTTTCTCAAAAGCATAAGTAAGGGGGAGAAAGAACTATATTTCTGGTGCTATGTGTGCCTTTGAACTGTTTGCTGCTTTGTGTTAAGTGTTACAGTTTATTTGATGAATGTTTTACTTTGTTCTGTAGATTAGTTTGATTGCAGTAGTGTTTGACAAAAATTCTCATTTGTTTTGTAGATGAGTGTGATTGCATTAGTGTTTGTCAAAACTTCACTTTAGTGCATTGACAAGTTATATATCTCGTGATAGTGTTCTGTTATGCGATTGATAACAGCATACTGATTATTTCTTTGCACGTGATATTTGTCTGTTTTATATTTCATGATAACTTCTAATTATATCTAATTTATCATGTGTTGTTTTTAGAAACAGTTTAGTGTTTTCATCACAAGTTACCAAAAAAGGGGAGATTGTTGGTGTTAATGTGATACTTGCATGTGCCATGCACATGTTGCGTTTTTGTTTAACTTGTGATAAAAATTAGAATAGTATTTTGATTCTTATTTCACTTTTTTTAGATGATCATTATAGGAAATATTTGATTCACAATAAATATCTCCTTAGATCAGGATAATATTTTTTGTATCCTAATCAAAATAAGAGGATATTTAATTGTGCCCAAATTCCTTTAAGAGTCTATCTATAACACTTCCTATTTCATTTTATCCTAATCCTAATGTGATTTTGATTGAGATATTTACAGGATTTTTAGGAAGATTTCGACCAGACCTCTCAATATATGTATCGTGTTATGAGATAGTCAGTGGAGAGATAGTTTTGCGCATTGGAGACTTGATTGTGTTTTTTTTAGAGTATAGGTCACGACATTCCATGAATTGAAAGAGGTTCTTCTATACAGATTGGAATGTCTTTATTACTTTGATTCGTTGCGTCTTTGATTCATGTATGAGAGTTAAAAATCGTACATGAGTTGTTGATTAAGTCTGAGTGAGTTAGTAGACACTTGGGATAATTTAAGGGTTGAGTATTTATGTAATTCTGTTTCCAACATCGGGTGTTATGTATAACTTAACAGTGTGTTGTTAAGTTATCTGCGACAGAGAGTGGGCAGTGTCACTAGAGTTTAGGATCTTTGTGAAGATTTCGTTTGTCAAAGATTAGGTCAGTGCGTGAGAGTGAGTCAACATTGTAAAAGGTCCTAAAGATTGTACAAACAAGAACTTAGCGAATTGCAGCTCTATAGTTGTCCATGGACGTAGGTTTTTATAACCGAACCATGTAAAAATCCTCCTGTGCCAATTTACATTACAGTTTACTGTATTGTTATTTATAACTGCATACCTCCAGAACTATCAATTTGGTCCAACCATTTGTTGCCCTAGTATTGATCATTAGAAATTTTCAGTTATTCCATTTGCTAAATCGAACCCAAAATCTTCTTCACCATATCATACAACTCTTTTATTCAAGTACTTTAGAAAACAAGCTCCTGGATTAATTGATATGGGGACGATGAAAGAGCCTAGAAAGAGTTTTTCTTAATTTGGATAATATGGAGCAATAATTGAATGTACTGTTTTTATCCTTTTCGTCATTGTCAAACGTTTGTATCATATATTTAAATATATGTTGGTTGGTCTCACCCTTTTTTCTCTTCCAAAATTAATTCTATTTAGGTATTATTTAAGATTCCTATAACTCGGATTTTTTTTTGGGTAAAAATTAGACCTTGACCATTTTCTTAAAAAAAATATTATTGTAATTATTATTTTTAAAATCCACGTCCTTGATTCTTGATTTCTCATAAGATTAATGGGAATTTTCATCATCATCATCATCATTGTTATAATTATTTCTTTTCCAAGAGAGACGAAAAAAAAAAATTCCCGCCAAGAACCCAACCGGCTCAACTGTTTCCAAACGTCTCGGCAATATACTTTTAACCCAACAAAATCCTTAACTAATTACTTGTTTCAACATTCCTGGATTTTCCCTCTCTCATTTCCAAGAAACAAAGACACACACTCACACTCAAATCTTCACCTCACCATGGCAGATAACATGGACAACATTTCAAGTTTCTCAACCGATAAAACTCAGCGCCAACAAGAACATAGAGTTTCGTAAGAGAGTTGCACCATTTCGCAAGATAGAAGCAACTTTCTGCTGTTGGATTGAGCTAAGTTTGATTTCTTTGAGGTCCTTGTTGAACAAGTTGAAAATTATTCAAATTTTCAAAATAGATTTTCTATAGACCAAGTCAGAAGTAACAGGTATTAAGTTTGAAGAATAATATGGACATATTTCTCATTGATCAGAGGCCATCTATATAAAGCAAGATAATTAACAATTATTGTTGAAGATTCCTAAAATCAAGTGCAGTTATAAACTGCTTACTAAGTGTATGTTTACGGCTAACAAAAGTTTGAAAATATAAAATATAAATATTTGAATTTAAAACAAACAGTTAAGAAGATAAGAAATGTAATCCTCTGTTAAGTTGTTCCTATGATTTCTGCAGTCAAATATTGATTCCAGATTTTTATACGTTTTTTACTTTGTCAAAGATGTAGCAGATTTTGCTCACTTTAGTTGCTACTTTCCAGATTGTCAGTTGTTACATAAGCCTCTAAAAAGGCCAGTTCCATATCTGAATAATGCATCGAGTTGAGAGTCCCACTGCAGCATATTTATTCTTTAGAGTTTTTGCTCTTCTCCTTCCAACAGAACACTTACTGTCCCGTGCTAGAGAGTTTGAGTTTGAAGAAATGTTGGAACAACGATTATTTTCATATTCCAACGCCAAGTAGAAGTCCTGAAACTTTGGTTATTAACAAGTGCAATTGTTGTCGATCATTCATTCGGATTGGGACACAAAATTTGAGGATCTTCAAGTACTTTGGAAGAGCGGGTCAACGGTTTGACTTTCAGAGTAGTCCGGAGTCAATGGTTGAGGCAGAACTTGACTTCGCAACAGAGTTTGAATCTGTGCAGCTTCTCTCTGTAAGAGTCTTGACAGTTTGCAGCTATGTGCTTCAGGTACAATCCCTTCTCATCTTTTTAATTATCTGTATTTCTATGTTTCCTCTATCTTGGGTAGTAGTATTCACTCAAAACGTTTACAAATTTATGTGTGTGTTGGTAAATATATGCGTATATATATTTAGGTTGTTCCCCCGGGAGTGGACAAATTGGGATGGTCAACTCAACTGAATGTGAGGCACCTCATTTTGAAGACTGCGGTGCACTCAAATGAGTTCTGCGGAATCATGTTCATGCTCAAGAGTTGTCCTCTTCTAGAGACTCTCACTATCCACATTGGTCCTGCCAGGATTTTCCATGTAGGTGTTATTATGTACAAATAACAAAAAAAGCTCTATTTTGTCGCTTTCAAAGGGGATGTTATAATTAATATCAATTTGGTAATATTATCTGGTCGGTAATTTTTATACACTTAACATTAATAGTAGTTGCTGGTTTGGTTTGTTTGATATAGGATTACAATCCTCCATGTCAATTTAACCCTCGAGATTTCTGGATCAAGCACTTTTTAGTCTACGAGTGCATCGAAAAAACTCTTAAAGTTGTTGAGGTAAAAGGTTTCAGGGGATCAGTCAATGAATTGCTATTGCTGAAATATTTGGTTGGCTTTGGAAGCGCCATGGAAGAAGTTAACATCTATGTTTCAGAGAAAGTTGATGCAAATGGCGGCAATAATAGTGAAGCATACTACTTACAGAGAGCTCAACTAGTGCAGCAGTTCACAAAAGCCTCATATAATTTGCAGATATCTATTCATTAGATAGGTTCACCTATGATCTTACAGTCAATTGTGATGTCTTTTTGAGCTACTTGATTTGAATAATTGACCTTCTAGGTGTGCTGGATGCAACTTTTACGCTATGCACTTGTAAAGCAGTCAGGAGAGATGCATGGTAGTGAATTCAATCACTGTCTTTTTAAATTGCTGTTTGGATGAGCCCCTTCTCCTTGTCACGCAATTTGTTTGCTGCAAATATTTGTTGCTCTAGTTTATACAAACCTTAAGATGAACCAACTCTTTGCCTTAGATGAAATGCTGTTTGCTTTTTGCTTTTTTATTTTTTCTCTTTGCAATGTTCATATTGTAACCAATATTATAATTATTACAAATATCCGGATTTTCCTTCCAAAGAATGTATATAGTGGCAATGAATGAATGATTACCGAAAGGTAAGCAAAGCTATTGTGAGAAACCCCTTGCGGACACATTAAATCCCCGAAAGGTTTTGCCTAAAAGTAATTATAATAAATTACTAATTAAAATTATAGCTAAACATGGTTTTTTTAAAACTAATTTTTCTTATTAAAACTATTTAAAACATAGATTTCGTTTAATTACCAATTTTGTGTTTTTGTTTTTATTAATTTTTGTTTGAAAATTAGAATAGAATATTTATTTGTGTTTCAACTTTCACAGAGAACGGATGGCAAAATGTGTTTAGTTATATACTACAATTTGTTCATTAATAGCACACCCATAATAAGTAATGAAAAATAAGAATTGTGCCCAATGCGTTTTTAATTTAATGGCTCCAGTTCAGATCAGGCTAATGTGGGGTTGAGCTCTTCTGGAAACCCTTTTAAGCCCGCCAAGCTTTTCAGAAACTCAGGGGGTTATATGTCATTTTCCCTTGGTGAAAAGAAGCTAGCTGAGCTCTGTAACTACATGAAACACCGTCTCTCCTAAACCTTCTGTGCTGCGTTCCATAAAGGTCGCAACTTGCAATCATTGTATTCAAATCAACTTGTTTTTCTTCCTTCCCGAAAGAGAGAGACGCTTTGATTGAAGCCAAGAAGAGCTGCAACTGTATCTTTATACATTTTGGCGCGGAGTTGAGGTAACCACTGTCACTATCTTTGAGTTAATTTTCATTAGCTTGAGCCAAGAGAACTTGGGTCTGATACATTTGTCCTTTACAATTAACCTTGATCTATCTGGGTTTGTTTTTCATCTAAGTTTCATGCAGATTTCTTTGTTAAAAATTTTACTTCTTTTTTTTTTCTCTCCCAAGAATGTTAACTGTAAATCAATGAATTTTTAATTTTGTTCCTTTTTCATTACAGTTTTCGATTTACCCTGTTGCAGGGAGAAATGAAGGCACTTCGTGCAAGCCGCTTTTGGGACCCCTCATCTCTCTTTAGAGGAGCATTCTCCATCACAAGGTATTTTCATTTTTTTTCCCCCATTTTTGTCTTGAGTTTTGAAATGTTTACTGCAAAAATCTTCAATCTTTCTTTCTGAACAATTTATATGTTTGATTGAGTCCATTATATATTTATCCATGGTGATGTTTGCATTTGAATGATAAAAGAATGAATCTACTTGGTTTAATATTGTGTATAATGTGGTGAATATGTGAAGTCCCTAAACAACAATTAATTTTCAGTTACTTTTACATCTGTTTTGTTTCTTTTGGGTAGAGCATTCACTTGCTTTTATTCTTCTGTAGAGCTTCACTTAGTTCTCCGCTGAAATTCCTCCTGTGCCAAGGAAACGTTGGTAAGCTAGCAGTTTTTCTATTAGTATTTGAACTTCCATACAAAAGCTAAACTTGTGCATATTTGTGCAATTAACTCTTTCTTTTCGAATAATAACAGCTTTTGACTTCAGTAAATGGATCCCTCAACTCAATAATAGTACCTCCACCTCTGTCACAAGCTAAAAAAGATGAAGCAAAATCCGTGTTAACCTTGTTCCTTGAAAAACAAGGTCTGAGCAAAGCAGTTGCTGCAAGAACCATCAGTAAATCAGATTTTTTGATTGACCACCTTGTCTCAAGGCTTCATTCTGTTCATAAATCTCGGTATCTTGTTGGTCTGAATGCAACATGTACAGTTTCATTTAGGCAACAGTTTTATTAGTTTATTTTTTAAATTCTTATTGGTTCCATTGCTGATCAGTTTTAGGTGGCATTGCAGGAAGAGAGCTCACAACTCTTGAGATCAGAGACACGCTTTTTTCCATACCTTAGGTCTCTTCTTCAAGAGCGTGGAAAAATTCTGATAGATTTAGTGGAGAACTTTCGCAATGCAGCTGTCAGAGAAAAGCCGGCTACTCCAGATTCTCAACGCTATTCCACCCTTGACTTGAAGAAGTCAAAAGTGGTCTCTCAAGCAAGAGACACGGGCCGAGGAGGAGAGCTATGCCCTCAAGTACTTGACTACCTCATGAAGCTTGGCATGGATCTTAAACAGTTCAATGTTGCTATACGCAAAGATCCTGATTTTACCTACTGCAGCTTGGAGAGGAAAATCAAGCCACTTGTTAAATTCTTCTTGATCTTGGGGTAACTAAATCAAATATTCCTAAAATTCTCAGCTACCGGCCTGAGTTCTGTGGGCTTAGTCTATCTAAAAATGTAATACCTTCCATGATATTTCTAGAAGATTTGGGTGTGGACAAGAAACAGTGGGCAAAAATTATAAACTACTGCCCAAGTCTTTTATGTGTTAGCAGGCAGAAGGTTCAGGCAGTTTGTCAATTTCCTCTATGAGTTGCACCTCTCAGCCGAGAGCATTGGAAGAATCTTGATGCAGTCGCCAAATATTGTAGGATTCAGTGTGGAGAGCAATCTGAGGCCAAAAGTTGAGTACTTCCAGTCAGTGGGGTTGATGTTGCAATTCTTTTCCACAAAGCTCCACTGACTCTTGGTTTTAGCATTGAGGACAAGCTGAAGCCTTTGACCCAATTTTAATTTGTGAGGAGATTCCGTGTGGAAGAAGTTTGGACCATGATTTCAAAATCTCCCAAAATATTTACTCTTAGCTTGGCCGAGAATTTGATACCAATTTTTCTTTTTAAGTGGATTCAGTGTGGAAGAAGTGTGGACCATGATTTCAAAATCTCCCAAAATATTTACTCTTAGCTTGGCTGAGAATTTGATACCAAAATGGGAGTTCTTTCTTACCATGGGTTATTCAAAATTAGAACTGTTCAAATACCCTCAGTATTTTATTTACAGTTTGTAACAGAGAATTAGAATTAGACCCAGGTATGCACTTCTAAAGGGTTCAGGAGTGACAATGCATCTGACTGAGCTGTTATTACCATCAGGCGATAACTTTCAGAAGGCATTGAAGACTAAAATGATGAAAATTGCTTCTGACCAGGATTCAAATGATGCAGATAGCAAGTAACAATCCTCAATCAGGAGCTGGACTGAGGACTCCTCAGTTGATTGCCCATATGACTAGAGCATCCCGATGGTAAAATTGCCTGATTGAAACTGAATACTGATGTTTCACTAGGTCAGCACTCAGTACATGGCATTTTTTCTGAAGGCCGTAAGATTCAACATCATATGAAAATTGTAGATGGCCATTTCATCATTACACTTGAACTCGATTGTATTCAATTTTATACATAGTAGCTAAAAGAAGAGAAAAATAATAATAAATTACTAACTTACAATCTTGACATGCATTTATTATTAGATCAAAATCTATAATTATTAATAAGGGAAAATATTACAAATAACCCTGACCTGAACTAAGATTTAATATTGCACATAACCCTAACGTTTTGTATAATATTATACATACCTTATCTTTAACTAGTTTAAATTAAACTTAACACCTAAATGATTTTTTAAAAAAAAAAAAGTAAGTCATTTGCGCCTTAAGTAGTAACATATTCATTTTTTTAAATAAAATAACCTTATAAAAATTTAATAAAAAATCATAAACAACCAAAAACATAAAATAAATACATCATTTATGAACTACACCTTCAACACAGACCACTCTTGTGTGAATTTAGTTCTTTGAGTAAGGTTGATTGGTGTTTTAGATGAAATTGAAAATTAATCTAAAATAATTTTGTTTTAGAGATTTTGCCTTTTCTTTGGGGTTATTATAATTTTTTATATTTTATTTATTTTAATCATAAGAAAGTTTCTTTTAATCTTCGATTTTGTTTCCGTTAGTTTAATTATTTTATTTGATTTTAGTATTAAAATACTATATTTTATTCCGTTTATTTTATTTTTATTATTTTAATTCATCCTCAATTATTTATATTTAACTTCTTTATTTTTAATTTGACTTTTATTATGTATTTTTGTTTTAGAGTTTTATAATTTATCTTATTTAGAAATTTTATATTTGTTGTTTTTAAGGATAATGTTATTAGTGAAAATTTTATAACTCTTGGATTTAAACACTAAGTCAATGATAAAATATTTAAATAATGAATAATTGTATGGTTGACGGGTATAATAGTTATTATATATATTTTTAATGTGTTAGGAGACTGATTTAATAGAATTTAATGTTACTAGTGTCATGGATAATATTATATAAAATATGAGGGTTATGTCAACATTAATTCTTTATTCAAGGTTATTTGTAATATTTTCGCTTATTAACAATGGTAATTTTGTGGCGGTGATTTGATCCTCCAACCACCCAACCCAACCAACAAGTAGTCTAAGGGGTTGATTTTTTTTTTTGTCTAAATTCTAAATTTAACTTATTTTCAGACTTCAAATATTTTCATGATATATTTTTTTTAAACTTAAGACTTAATATAAGGCATTTTTAGCGGAATGAAAAAAGCTAAAAAATTTAGCTTTTCTTTGAATGCAAATATTTGAATCACTTATTACTCCTCTAATTCTCTTAAATACCCTTATAAAATTCACTTACGACTAATTTGTACATAACTTAATATTTTAAATTTGGAACATTATTATTTGTTGATAATTTTATATTATGATTTTATATATTTTTTCAAAAATATTTTATGGCCATTCAGCTTATTTATATATCAAATTAAAATAAATTCTTTAATTACCCAAGTATACATATTTAAATAAATTTAATTCATAATAAATTTTCATATACAAATATTTTTATTATGTGAAATAAAATCACAAGTGAAAACAATATATACAAATAAGGATATATGTGTAAAACTATTAATTTTTAGACATTTTAATTCAGATATTAAAATAACAAAATAAACATAACATTTAGATTTTTATATTCAAACCTATTCATATTTCAGTTTAATTTAGGCAAAAAAATAATCCTCTCCTAAAACTTGTTGCAAGTAACATGCATGCTATAAAGAAAATATATTATGACCTCTTGTAGTGCTTAAATTCTTGTCTTTTACTATTGATCTAATCCTTAAAATCATGTTCTTAATTAATATATAATTTTATTCTCTTTGAAGAAAATATAGAAGTTTAATGAGTTTTGGCTCAACATATTGATTCTGCCCTTGATCTTATATCTAAGGGTTTGGAATTTTGTTATATTTAATAGTTTGTCCATTTTATAATATTAATACTGCACATGCAACCATCTTATACAATCAAATACCATATAATTTGAGTTAACAAAATATATTTAGATAATTAAAAAATGATAATATAAAGAAAGAAAATTATATTAAATGATCGGAAATTACTTATCCAATAAAAGTGTTTATTTTAGAAGTAAGATCTATAGCTCTAGATCAAAGAGAGGATAAAGGATTTGAGAAAGTGGCATGAGGCGGATGCAACCGAGAGCTATGATGATTATAAGCTTGCCCGAATGTTTCTTATAGATGGTTTTTTCGTGCTTCATTTCATATACCTTCTAATGAATCATTTGTCTCCCACAAAATGGAATGTCAAGTTGTCAACCCAAAGATGTTGGAATTATGAATGTGTTCAAATTTTCCCGATAGCTTAGAGGTCTCCACGTGTTTTTATTCCTTGCTTTACTTGTAGGCTGGCATAATTGTGTGTTATATTACTATAAAACGAGTACAAAATGTTAAAAGTTTATGTATTTAAGGGGCTGCATTGAATTTTGAATTAACAGCTGCTTTCCCTTAGTTTTGTATGTTGGTAAATATGTATTTTATAAAATTAGATTGTTCCCAGTAAAGTGAAACCATTTGGATTGTTGAGTCCAATGAGAGTAAGGCATCTCAGTTTGAAGACTGCAGTGCACTCAGATGAATTCTGTAGAATCATGTTCATGCTTGAGAGTTGTCATGTTCTAGACTCTCTCACCACCCACATTTGCCCTGCCAGGATTTTCCGTGTAAGTATTATCATTATTTTGGCAACATTGTCTGCTTGGTATTATATAGACTCGACACTACTAATCGTTGTTGCTTTGGTTTGTTTGATAGGACTACAATCCTCCACGTGGATTCAACCCTCAAGAATTCTGGACCACGCACCTGGTAGTCTATAATTGCATCGAAGGAACTCTTAGAGTTGTTGAGTTGAAAGGTTTCAAGGGATCAGTGTATGAATTGCTGTTGTTGAAATATCTGGTAGGCTTTGGAAGCATCATGCAAGAAGTTAACGTCTATGTTTCAGAGAAAGTTGGTGCAAATGGTGGCAATAATAGGGAAGGGTACTACTTAACAAAGAATTCAAGTTGTGCACCGGTTAACAAAAGCCTAAGATAATTTGCAGACATCCATTCATTGCATAGGTTCTATGATGTTCTTTTCGGCAACTGAGCTTCCATCTGCGCTGGATACAACACTTCTAATTAACTCTGACATAATAAATTTCCACCTCAAAAGTGGCGGACCCAAAAATTTTGCTTAGAGAGGGCACCACGTAACTTAGAAGTAAAATAAATATGTAACTAAATATAATAATTAAGATTTAATTATATTTAAAATAATTTTCAGATAACTTAAAAATTAGATAAATTTTTATTTTTGAATATGTGTGTGTGTAAGACTAAAGTAATATATTATAGTTTAAAAAAGTTTTCTAATATATATATAACTTTTAAAGTCTTTTAATTATAATCAAAATAATATGTTTTGAATAATATTATTTTAACACTTTATATGAGAGTTAAGCATATTTAATATTTAGATTTTGATATTTTATAACTAGCGAATCTTTTTTTTCTTGTATATGATGAATTGAGTTCAAAGGATATTTATAAAAATTTAGATTGATGTACTATATATTTTGCAAATAATCTTTTAAATCAATTATGATTATGTATATTCTAAATACCTTTCAAATAAATTGTATGAGTATATATATCATTACATTTTAATCATGTAATAATATCAAATAAAGGCACATGAATGAATCACCTAACTACATAACTTTAAGAGGTTTTAACAGAAACAATATATAAAGTTAAGGTGAACTCAATGGTAAGATTAGGGGTGTTCATACACGATCACAATCCGACACTGTTCAAACCCGATTATTTTAACCCAATTCGGGTTACTATTTAATACCGACCCGACAAAAACCTGATCAACCCGATCGGGTCGGATCGGGTTTAATTTAATTAGGTCAAATATCCAAACCCGATTTGCAACCCGACACTGTTCAAACCCGATTATTTTAACCCGATTCGGGTCACTATTTAATACCGACCCAAAAAAACCCGAACAACCCGATCGGGTCGGGTCGGGTCGGGTTGGATCGGGTTGAGGCTTTTTGAACACCCCTAGGTAAGATGTATATTTGTTAAAATCTTTTTATATGAAGGTATATTTGTTAAAATTATGTAAATTTTAAACAAGGGTATAATCGTGACCTTTGAAACTTAAGGGGATAATAAATTTCAAATTTTCAGTGTCGTACCGAACCCCCAACCCCCCCGGTTTCCCAGCATAGGTCCGCCTATGCACCTCATTATTGTGAAAGTATCGACTTGAGTCAAGTTTGTAATACAATTCAAGATGTTTTAGAGGCTCAATTGAGAGATGGCGACTGAAAGCTTTAAAACTCTGTTTAGTATAACCTGATTCCACTTTCTAGCTTTACATTGTCAATTTCGTTTGAGTTATTTTTCTTTAACTTGAGCCAAGAGAATTTGGGGTTTAATACTTGAATCTAGAGGAAAAAAAAAAAAGCACAGAAATTATGTGCCTCGGCTGCCGGCATAACAACCTACGTCCATGGGAGAAGAGAGGGAGAGATGTGGATTATTTCCCTAAAAATCAACACATCATACAGCAACTTACATATAGTTTCAGATCACTGAAAAGAGAAATAAATCAGTGATCAGATTCTTAATATATATGGAAGTCAATAATATGACAATCAATTGTTATAATCAAGTAAATCACCAAATTAGTGCCAAAAATCTCTCTTCTCCGCCAGTATAATTGTAAACAATTTTTTGTAGAACTCAATGTCCTATCCTTTCACAATCATGCATGCAATTAATGAGATGCTAATTATAAACCACTCATAAAAAATCAGGTCAGTTTGGTGAACAAAAGCAATTGCCTTGTTCAGTTTTTGTTGGTTATTTTTTGACTGAGAAAATAAACAGAAGCTTAATTAAATGGAGACTAAAGTGGTCTACATTTTTCATTTGCTGAAATAGTAGTACATGAACAAAACAATTCGAAATTATTGCCTAAAAATTAAAAAAAAAAATCTAATTGAAATAGATAATATTAAGCTGAAAAATCAAACTTCAAACTTTGAATTGAAATTCAAAAAAATAAAAGAAAATTCCAACAACTTAGCATTAATCTGGTCAGCAGAAGATGCAATCCTTTAACACGCCTCTTTACTTCTTTTGCTGCAAATTCCCAACTTTGCTTTCAGTTCTTCAAATTTGGCTTTGGACAAAGCCTTTGTCAAAATATCAGTAAGTTGTTCATCAGTTTTTTAGTGAACAACAATCTCTTTGTTCTTTTGTAACCCTGTAATAAAATAATACTTAATCTTAAAGTGTTTAGTCCTGTCATGGAGTACAGGATTGCTAGAAATGGCCATGTATTCCTGACATGGAATACAAGATTGCTAAAAATGGCTATGACAGCCTGGTTATCAACAAAAATTTCAGTTGCTTCCCTTTACTCATACTTTAAATTTGTTAACAACTCCCTCAGCCATAAGCTTTATTCACAGCAGCTGTAATAGCAACATATTCTACTTCTACAGTGGATTTTGTTTTTTAGAGCTCCAAGAGAAACATCCTGAACCAAAAGGAAAATAAGTACCCTGAAGTACTTCTCATATCATCATTAGATCCTATCCAATCACTATAAGGAAAACCAAATAGATTCAACTTGTTTAATCTCTCAAACCAAACTCCAAGATCAAACGTACCTCTAATGTATCTAGGCACTTTTTTAGCAACTCTAAAATGCAATTCACTGCACAATGAATAAACCTGGATAGCAAATTCGCAAAATACATAATATCAGGTCTTGTTGATGTGAGGTACATCAAGCAGCCTATAAGACTCATGTATAGCCCTTCATCAACCTTTTCAGCTCCATCATCTGTGTTAAGCTTCTCATTTTGCATCAGGGAAGTGCTTATAGACTTACAACTCTCCATGTTGAACTTCTTAAGCACCTCTTTTGCATATTTTTGTTGTCTAATAAAAATCCCTTGCTGAGATTTCTGGACTTCCATGCCAAGGAAGAATGATATCTCTCCCAAATCAATCATATCAAACTCCCTCATCATTTGATCTTTAAGCTGTTGAACCATTGTTGAATTACTTCCTATTACAAGTAAATCATCAAAATACAAAGAAACAATAGTTAAATCATTATTTACAGCCTTCATAAACAGAGTTGCTTCACTTAAACTCTTCTTGAAGCCAATATTTAGTAGGTGGTCATCAATTCTACTATACTAGCCTCTTGGACCTTGTTTTAGGCCATACAAGGCCTTCTTAAGCAAATACGCCTTGTCTTTATCTCCATTTGCTATAAAACCTTTAGATTGCTCGACGTAGATCTGCTCTTCCAAGTAACCATTTAGAAAGGCTGACTTGACATCAAGCTGATAAATTCTCCATTCATTTTGAACTGCAAGCGCCAAAAGCATACTAATTATGTCAATTCTTGCTACTAGTACATAAGTTTTAGAGAAATCCACACCAAACTATTGAGCATACCCTTTGACCACCAACCTTGCTTTATGCTTGTTAATAGAACCGTCTGCATTTAGCTTAGTTCTAAATACCCACTTCACTCTAATAGGCTTCTCGTGGCTTGGCCCATGTTTGGTTCTTTTGGATCATCCTCAACTCCTCCTTTATTGCAACGGTCCATTTTGAATCCTTTGCTACTTTTTCATAATCTGCAAGTAGAAGAACAACAACATTACACCTTTGATAAATATCAGAAAGTGAGCTAGTACCTCTAACTAGAGCATCATCAACTGATTCATTAGTTTTAGCTTCTTGTTGTGCTTTAAGATCATCTTTCTTCATCTTAGCATGCTCCACTTCTACCTTGTCCTAATTCCAAGCTGCAGAGTCATTGAATTTTATATCTCTACTGGCAATTACTTTTTCTGTTAAGGGTTGATAAACCCAATATCCCTTGGTGATGTTGCTATAGCCAATTAGAATCCCATCTTCAACCTTATAATCCAGCTTGTCTCTCTTGACTTTAGGGACATATGTGTAACAAATACAACCAAACACCTTTAGATTCAATACAGAGAGTTTGTAACCATACCAGGCTTCAAATGTAGTCTTTCCCTTTAGTAACTTTGTTGCCAATCTATTAAGCAAGTAAGTTACTGTGTTCACAACCTCTGCCCAGAACTTCTTAGGGATTGTCTTTTCAAAGAGCAAGCATCTAGCCATCTCCATCACTGTCCCATTTTTCCTTTCACTAACCCCGTTCTGTTGAGGTGTATAAGTTGTTGTTAACTGATGTTCAATGCGTACATCCTCACAAAACTTGTTAAATTTGTTAAAATTATATTCAGTTCCATTATCAGAACTTATCATCTTAATTTTGTGATAAATCTGATTCTCAACCTAGTTTTTAAACTTCCAAAACATCCTAGCAACTTTAGATTTATGTTCTATAAAATAAACCCAACACGATCTGCTGAAATCATCAATAAAAGCTATACCTGCTCCCATTTAGCGATAAGATTCTCATTGGACCACACACATCAGTATGAACAAGTTGGAGTTTTTCTATTGCTCTCCAAGCCTTGTTATGTGGGAATGGCAATCTATACAACTTTCCCAATTGACAGACTTCACATATACCCAATGTTTCTTCAACAATAGGCAAATCATGCACAATCTTATTCTCATGCATATAATTAAGTGTGGAGTAATGAAAGAGTCCCAGCCGCTTATGCCAAAGCTCAGACTAACCCATTGAGCTAGGATAAGCATAGGAATCAGCTTACATCAATTCCAATGAAAAACTTTCCCATTTCATTTTCACAAAAAATAACTCATTTCCATCACAATCAAATATCACACAAGTTTTACCCTTGAATACCATAGAAAAATCTTTTCCAAGTAATTGTCTGATGCTTAAAAAATTTTGATCAATCTCGAGTACAAACAATACATCTGAAATAAGTTTTGTACCTGAACAAGTCTCAATTGCCACGGTCCCTCTGCCTTTGACTCCAATATATTCTCTACTTCAAATTTTAACTTTGAAAATTTTTGTCCCATCAAGGTCTTTGAACATGGACTCATCAAAAGTCATATGATAAGTAAAAACCACTATCAATTAGTCACCCTTCACTAGTACAATTACTTGCTAAACAGGTTGCCACAAACAATTGCTCCTCCTGCTATTGATTAGCCACTTGTGTTTATGCCTTTTGTTGCTTATTCTTACAAACCTTCTCCATGTGGCCCATTTGATTGCAAGACCTACATTTGATATCAGGCCTAAACTAGCAATGTCTTTCTAAATGAGTGGTTTTTTGTTATGCTGACATGGAGGATATTGCTCTTATTTCCCCCATCTTGACTACTCTCACCACCCTTCCTACTCTTCTTGATTCATTGATGTTTTTTCCCTTTTCACCTAGTTGAGTTTGCTCATTTTCTTTGACCTGGAATGCACATTCAGTCACATCTTCTTTTCTGATGGCCCTTCGTTGCTCTTGAGCTTGCAATGCATTTACAAGTTCAGTCAAGGTTATTTGAGAGTGTTATGTGTGTTTTTGTCTTGTTAGAATATTAGGCAATAGAGGATTTGTTTCTAGATTAGAATTAAAATAAATTGGGATTTGTGTTAAACTAGGAACTTGAGTTTGATTGTAATTTGTTTTAATTAGGATAATCTAGATTACTATAGTTGGATAAGGAAACTAAAATAGGAAGAGTTTTAGTTATACTTCTAGTCTAGGAATCATGATTAGACTAGAAAAAATACTCTTGGCCCTACAAAAAGCCTTATTTGTATAAGTGTAGAGATATCGAGAAATCGATCAAGTGAAGAGAAGACTAGTTAAACGTTTTAGGAGTATTGGAAGACAACAAGGACATCAACGTTTGGGTGATCTAGAAAGCTACGATTAGAGTCATTAATCCTAAGCATGATCATGATCTTAGAAGCTACAGTTTGGGATTATAAACCATGAGTATAGCTCTGATACATGTGAAAGTTCTTTTCTGTTAGTCTTTCCTTGAAAGTATATACCATAAATTGATGACAATCTTGGGATATATACAAAGGGAGGCTATTAGTCTTTCCTTGGAGGCAAATATCGAAGATTGATGGTTATCTTGGCGCATATGCATAGGAAGGCTGTAAGGTTAAATTATTATTATTGCCGCTGATATTCTTATAATTCTCCTTTATTATTGATTAGAATAAAGCTGCTGCTGAGATCTCCAAAGTGGATGTAGGCTTGAATCTGGTGTTCCTATCTTCTTTATTCTTTTGTTTGTTTTCTTATTTGTGATTTCATCATAATTTTGTCAATATCTCGGATTAAACGCTTCCGCAAAAAGCTCAAAATTCACGATAAATTGGCATCAGTACCCAGGCCCAGACTTAGCAAAGAGAACATGTGGTGAAAATTCTCAGAGTGCTGGACAAAGTTGGTGGCCCAGATTAGCTAGTTATTTTGTATTTTTGTCTTCAACCATTGTTGATTCCACGTTGAAGAAGGATTCCAATTCACCACGTCGCACAAGCGTGCAACTGTAATCGTGCAAGAGTGCCAACTCTCTACCTGAAGCATCTTAGAATCACGGGTGTTGCATAGGAGCACAAGTCACATTATGCAAGAGCGCAATTTTTCTACCAAACTTGCACAGGAAGGCAATCTACCTTATGTAGGAGTGCAATTGCTTCAGATCTGATTTTGAACTTTCCTTCGTCGTTCCAGCTGCTGCTCTCCACCAGCCCATTAGGGCATCATGTGCACTTGATTTGGTCCAAGTCCAAGCCATGCCTGAACCTACAAGCTGCCATACCAAATCTTTCCAACATTTTTTCATAAATCTCTTTATGTGCTCCATCTATTCCATTGGTATCTGGATCACGATTTGAACAATACTTCACCTTAATCTCAAATTGCTCTCTCCAAGCACCACCTTTGCTATTAAATCGTTCCATCTCAAATTTTGTTGTAGCCATCTTAGATTCTAGAACCAAAAGTTTTGATACCAATTTGTTGTGCTTCTGTGCTACACACAACGATTTAATAAATAGGCCACCATATATGGAGTAAGTATCCAGTCCAAAAGACTAGTCTATTAAGTGGAGGAACTCCTTCTATATATAAGCCCAATGATCTTCCCTTAACCAATCAATATGGGACTCCAAATGGGGACTTCATAGGTACAACAGAGAGAGATCCCTTGAATCTTCAAGAAAAGAGATTTTCTATTCGAATCTTTCAGGCAAGCTCACAAGTACTTTCTCTACAACCCTTGCTTCATTCAACTCTTCACCAATTAGTCTAATCTTTTTTACCACAAACATAAGCTTGTCAGCAAACTCATTAATATTTTCTACATGCTTCATTCTCAAAAGCTTAAATTTCCTTATGAGTTTTAGGGTTTTGCATTTGCCTAATTCTATTGTTGCCTTCAAAGCTTTCCTTAAGAGAATCCCAAGCTTGCTTTGCTATTGTGCAAGCCATAATCCTTATAAAAACTACTTATGTTACAGCTGAGTGAATACAGGTCTTAGCTTTGAAACTATTGGTCCTTTTTTCCCTATGAAATATGATCTGTGCCATTATTGGATCTTCTACTAATGGTGCTGGTTTAGCATCTGCTATGACAACGACCTAGAGATCACAAGCTTGCAGGTATGACTCCATCTTTACTGCCCAAATGTGATAATTTTCTCCCGTGAAAATGGGAGGTGCAGCCAAGGAGAAATTATTTCTTAACATTTTGATCTTTCTGGCTAGGTGTTTAGTTTTGTTTATGTGGAAAGGGTTCCTCACTGGTTTCACTCACTCACAACACAGGCCTTTAAAGATCAAGAGAGCTATGATACCACTTTATTGGTTATTTTCTTACAGATAAAATAACCAAAAGCTTAATTAGATGGAAACTGAAGTGGTCTACATTTTTCATTTGCTGAAACTAAAATTTATAGTAGTAAAATGAACAAAACAATTCGAAATTATTGCCTAAAAATCAAAATAAAATCTAATTGAAACATATGATATTAAATTGAAAAGTCAAACTTCTAACTTTGAATTGAAATTCAAAAAAAAAATTCCAACACTTAGCATTGATCTGGTCAGTAAAAGATGCAATCCTTCAACAGTTTTATTTGTTTAATGTTGTACTTGTACTAAAATCAGGTCAATGAGTATTGTGAGTTGATGTCACCTGTAACTTAGAATTATTGTATCGATGACAATAAATGCTGATAAAACTTTCTTAATCTTTCTAGCCTACCAACAACTTGAAACACTGTCGCTCATCACAAACTTTCTCTTATATTAATCGAGTTGCTAAAATGAATTTCAACTTGGCCTTCTCAGACAAGAGCATGGTAAAAATCTTAACTCAATGGCAAAGCATTGCAGGTTACAGTGTAGAGGATAATCTGCGGCTAAAAGTTGAGTACTTACGATCATCAAGGTTAGATCTTCCCCTTCCTCTTCTCACAAGCTGAAAACTTTGACCAAATTTTTCTTGGGGATGGGATTTGGTGTGGAAGAATTTAGGACCGTAAGTGTATTAACTTACAGCTTGATAGTGAAGTTGATACTGAAATAGGGAGTTCTTTATGACAATGAGTTATGCAAAATTTAAGCTAGTTAAGTTCTTTAGTATCTTAGTTACAGTTTGAAAGAGTGAATTAGACCAAGGTATGCACTTGTAAAGAAATCAAGAGTGAAAATGTGGTTGAGCCAGCTTTTGTCAAATTTTTAAGATGAAAATGGAGAAAATGCTAAAATTTGCAAGAGATGCAGTCAACAAGTGATGATTATAAATCAGGAATCTGACTGCATGACTCTTCAGTTGAGCTCCTATTTGAATGGAAAATCTGAATGGTACAATTTAGGGATGACAAAATCTAGGTGCAGGTGTGGGTTTGGCATTTCCGCACCAGCACCAGATAAAAAAAAAAAAAAACTCTTCTCCAGTCCCCGAAAAACCCCCAGATTTTTTCGGGTTTTTGCAAGTGTGGGTAATTACGAGTTTTGGAATGCAACACCCGCACCCGCGAAAAATTCCTGAACTTTTCCCCTTTTTTATTAAATTTTTCAGGCCTTGAAATTGTATAAATAATATAATGTTGCTAAGAAGACCCAAGCGCGCGGCTGGCAATAGTGGTGAAGCCTCCTTATGGTGGCGTGTTGTGACCCAGGTTTAAGTCACAAGTTTGTTAGAGATGTTAGTTTTAATTAAATATAAAAGTAAATTCATTAATTATAGTTGTTTGTAATCATTAAACCAAAAAAGCCATGTGGTCCAGTGGTATACGGTTGAAATGCAACCTTCAGATCTTGAGTTCAAGCCTTGCATCCGAGCTATAAAACTACAAAAGGGCTGGGCTATCCAGGTGTGGGCCGAGGATCGGGTTTCCTCAGTAATATTGCCCCTGCACCACACCTGGGCCTATGTGCACTTAGCAGCCCCTGCCCCTGGGCCTCATCACCAGTAATCCATATAATACACTTCTTCACCTACCCAATTCCCTTTTCCTTGATGGTTTTCTCAATTTAAATCCTGATTCTACAGGAGATTTCTTAAGTATTGCTCTTGCAAGTTGAAATTTTGAAAATGCATGGAATTGAAATTAATCATAATTGGTGTTTCACATTGCGTTTGAGATGATCATTTTTTCCTTTGCAAGTTGCTACTTTTGCTTTAGTTTAGTCCAACCATTTGTTGCACTTCAGTGTTGATCATTACATGTAATGGCTCAATTTCCATTTTTCTTAATTTGGGTAATTTGAAGAAATAATTGAACATAAAAATTATATGTACTTAAATCTTCAAGCCATTATCAACCGTTAAATTTTCTTTACTCTTTAGATGTCAGTATCTAAAATTATTCAACATTCCTATATCACGGATTTTTATTTGACAACAGTTAGAGCTTGACTATTTTTCTCAGAAAAATAAATAGAATAATATTATTAATATTTTAAAATTCGACGTCCTTAGTTTCTTGATTTCTTAGAAAATATTAGATATTAGGAAGGGGTTTTATTGTTATTATTATTATCATAATCATAATCATCATATCAGACGTCTCGGTCTTGGCAATATTGCTTTTAACCCAACACAATCCTTAACTAACTACTTGTTTCAACATTCTTGAATTTTCCCTCTCTCATTTCCAAGATTCCTGGATTTTGCCACTCTCATTTCCAAGAAACAAATACACACACTCCAACCTCCACCTCACCATGACTGATAAGATGGACACGGCCATCTCAAGTTTATCAATCGATAACAAGAACATAGAGTTTCTTGAGACTTCCTTCGTCAAGCTTGAAGATTCTGAAGAGGACAAGGAGTTGCAAAATGATGAGCTCATGCATGACATGCATGAGTTCTAGAATTCTGCTGAGCTCATGCATGACATGCATGGCTTCCAGAATCCCTCCCATGTGAATGCATTGAGAGTCAAATTTATTAGGCACCTCCAATTTTGAAAATCAAAGGAAGTAGCCAAATTTGATTTGAATTTGTATGCAGAATTTTTCCTATAAATATGGGACGAATTCTGCCTTGTTTATGCATCAGAGAGATTCCAGAGAGAGTCCAGAGTCTAAACCAGAGAGTTTAGGATTGAGAGAGAGAGCCAGGAGAGCTCCAGAAATTTTAGGGGAGTTTTTATATAATTCTTGTACATTAATTTTCTCTGTTAATACAAGTAATTTTTCTCCCAAATTCTGTTCTGAGTTTGCATTGCATCCCAACAAGTGGTATCAGAGCCTCGTTGAGCTCCTGGAACGTCAGAACAGAAAGGAAAAAATTCAGAGAAAATTTGTCCCCTGTTTCTGGAAAATTTCGATTTTTTGGAAAGTCATCGAATTTCGAATTTGAAGTGTCCAGTGTGTTCGTGACGTCGTCCTGATCATTCTGCAATTTTCCGGTGACCAATCCAACGTCCATAGACGCCGCACGCGCCTCCGACCTGGTCTGCGAGTGGGCGTCACTCGCCCTACGCGCTGCACGCGCCATTCCAAGGAAGAAAACGACCACGTCAGCGCCACGTCACAGACACGTCAGCAGCACTTTTCGCCACGTTAGCAGTCCACGTCAGCAGGTCGCCACGTCAGCGTTGCCACGTCATCGTGCCACGTCACCTGCCACGTGTCGCCACGTCAGAGCCACGTCAGCATAGTGGACCCCACCTGCCACGTCAACAGAACGTTGGAAAATTACATTTTGGCCCCTGTATTTCCGGGTAATTACATTTTGACCCCCTGAGTTTATGAAATTTACATTTCAGTCCTTAGGAAATATCAGTTTGGCCCCTGTAGTTCTGGTGAATAACACTGTGCCCCTTTTATTTTCTGAAATTTCAGTTTAGCCCTTAAGAAATTTCAGTTTAGTCCTTAAAGTTTCCAAGCTTAGTATTTATTGTATAAAAGAATTTTTGAGCCCCGGAAGAGGCTATTCCACCTAATTTGACCGTTCCGGACATAACGGTGGGCTCGGATTTTTGAAATGCAATTTCTATTTTAGTGAATTAATTATTCTAAAATGGAAGAATCATCCGGAGCCATGATAAAATTGACTGCTACAAATTACACACTATGGAGACCCAGGATGGAGGATCTCCTTAGTTGTAAGGATCTATATGACCCTATAGAATTTGAAGGGCAGAGACCTGAGACAGAAAAAGAGGCAGAGTGGAAAAAAATTAATAGAAAATACATCGGTCAGATCAGACAATGGATCGATCATAGTGTCTTCCACCATGTAGCCAAAGAAACAGATGCATATACTCTATGGAAAAATTAGAGAGTATGTATCAAGCCAAGTCAGCACGGAACAAAGCCATCCTGATGAGACGGCTTGTGAACTTGAAGTTGCGGAGCGGAACTCCTGTAGCAGAACATCCAAGTGAGTTCCAGAACTTGGTGAATCAGTTGACAGCAGTCGAGTTACAGCTTGGAGATGAGGAACAAGCACTTCTACTTCTCAGTTCCCTTCCAGATTCATGGGAGACACTAGTGGTCTCCATCAGTAATTCAGCACCCGGAGGCAGACTTACCCTATCAATGGTTAAGGATGCCTTAATGAACGAGGAGGCAAGAAGAAAAGCTGCAGGCGCCAGTCAAGATGAAGCCTACATCACAGAGAATCGAGGAAGACAGTCTCGAGGTGAAGACTGGAAAAGAGGTAGAAGCAAAAGCAGAGGCAGATCAAGGGGCAGGTCATCAGATGGGCGGAGACCCACATACAAGTGCTACAACTGTGGCAAAGAGGGACATTTGAAGAGAAATTGTCGCAGTCTTCGGAAGCAGAACCAGGAGAGTTCACAGGTACAAAGCAACGAAGAACCACGAGTTACAGTGGTAGAAGATGTAACCATCTGTGCAGAAGAGACGTGCTTCCACACAGCAGACCAAGGAGTAGTATGGGTAATTGACACAGCAGCTTCCTGCCACGTCACTCCTTGCAGAGAGATCTTCACCACGTACAAAGCATGAGACTTTGGGATAGTGAAGATGGGTAACAACAGCACCGCCAAAATTATGGGAATTGGTGATATTCAATTCCAAACGAACGTCGGATGCAAAATAACTTTGAAGGACGTTCGCCATGTGCCAGATCTTCGACTCAACTTGCTCTCGTAAAAGCCTTTTTGATCAGCAATGTTCTGAGAGCTGCTTTGCCAACGGTACACTAGGAAGTGTTGAAAAAGGGGTTCATGGGTGGTTGCTCGATAGTAGTATAATTATGTGACAATCTTTACAGACTCATGTAAAATAACGGAGAGAGGCCTTCATGTCGCCGAGCACATGGTACCTCTAGATTTGTGGCAGAAAGGCTCGCTCACATGGGTTGAACAAGGGTTTTATCACCCCTTCACGTGAAAAAGAAGCTGTCAACTGTTCTCCAATGAATCCTAGGCGGTCTCATCCTTGCGACTGATTTGGTTGTAAGGGCAACAACGTAGGGATACAGGTCATTCATCTCCGCATCAGTGAAGAAATCAAAGTTGTTGGAGCTAGTACACAGTGATGTATGCGGACCTCTCGAAGTGGAAAGTCTAGGCGGTAAAAGGTATTTCTGGACCTTCATTGATGATGCCTCTCGAAAAGTGTGGGTGTACTTCCTCAAGACGAAGAATGAAGTTCTGGAGAAGTTCAAGGAGTTTCACGCCATGGTAGAACGTGAAACGGGTAAGAAATTAAAATGCCTTCGATCAGATAAAGGAGGCGAGTATACCTCCAGAGAGTTCAATGCCCTACTGTCGAAGATATGGCATTCGACATGAAAAAAACAGTCCACGCACACCACAACATAATGAAATGGCCGAGAGGATGAATCGAACCATCATGGAACGAGTCAGAAGCATGCTCAGATTGGCTAAGTTACCCAAGCCATTCTGGGGGAGGCAGTTCGCACCGCCTGTTACTTAATCAACAGAGCACCATCGGCACCACTGAACTTCGAGATTCCAGAAAAGGTATGGTCAAATAAAAAGCCCTCCTATAATCATTTAAAAGTGTTTGGTTTTTTAGCCTTCGTACATGTATCCAAGGAGCTCAGACAGAAGCTCGATGCAAGAACTGTTCCATGTATCTTTATCGGTTATGGAGATGAAGAATTCGGATACAGATTATGGGATCCCAAAGAAAAAAAAGTCATCTGGAGTAGAGATGTCGTATTTCACGAAGA
>SNVD02009868.1:0-42076 GCA_013180625.2 Boswellia sacra
TTATGTATTACTTTTATATCAATTCGTCCATGTTTCTTTGCTATTCCTTGGTATTTTTATGTTTTTGTGTGGTTTTGATGTTTGTAGGAGTTTTGGAGCAACTTGCACAAAAATGGAGTAAAACCCTTCATTTTCACCTCTGCTAGTCAGTGATCTTCTCGGATTTATTGTATTGATATACAATGAACCCGACGACATATTATATACCGTTGGAAAGCTCTCGAAGTCTATTTTAGGGAGAAATTTACGGTTTATAAATCCATTCAGTGTACCAAAAGTTGTAATCAAAACAGTGTGAGATGTATAGAAATATAATTCCACAAGCACTGTAGCATGTATAATACGAGGCACTGTAGCAAGTCACTGTAGCAGAGTATTTAAACACATTTTAGGGTTTTATTTTGATAACTTGAAGAGGGGAGAACGTGGTGGAGGCTACAGCTCTGAAATTCTTTCATCTCTTGGAGTTCTTGAAGGAGAAAGGAAGCTTGGAAAGAGGAAGAACTACAATCCAAAGAGAACTACATCAAAATTTGCTAAGTTTTTCCCTTCCCTTTCATTTTCTGGAATGTCTCCATGTTGTATTGTATTTACCACGTTCTTAAACATGTGTATCTGAATCTGATTTGGTTGAGGGTGATTTCAAAGCCCCTGATATGGTTTTTGTAAGTTGATTGTGCAAGAAGTTGTTATCCAATCTCTAATTGAAGTTGCTTGTATTTTCCTATATCTAATGCTTATGATTGCTTGCTGGATTGTATTTCGAATGGCCAACTGAATATAATATGGTTGTTGTCTATTGCTAGACTAGAAATCTTGATCCGTAATTGTCTTGAATTTCTAATCCTTAGTAGCAAAATTGTGATCAGAGATTGCAATTGGAGAGTACAACCTAAGTTAAATAATCCGAGCTTGTGTGTTTATTGCTTAGATCAACCTATCTTTCTTATCGTAATGCATCCATTGAATTAAATTTAGAGAGCTTGTTCTAGGTTGTTGAATGGATAGAGATTAAATAAAGAGCCTGTTTTATTTAACAACAAAGTAAGGAAAGATTGGGATAACAGAGCTTATTGTTATCTACGGTTGATAACTTCAATGCTGTAATTGGATGACAATTCTACAATTAATTCGCAAATCCATATCTTGTGGTAGAGAAGGATCCCTTAACCAGCTTTCTCTCATTGATTTTTCATTCGAATTAACTTTCTGTTTTGTTATTCTTCGTTTGCATTATTATTTCACTTAGTTAATCAATCAACAAAACCCCCCATTTACTCTGTTTTTGCTTTCGAATAACAAATTTAATTAGAATCAATCCTCGTGGGAACGATATCTTACTCATCACTTTATTACTTGTGCGACTAGTATACTTGCTAGTTTCGAACGCATCAATAACTTTGGAAAGGCAATACCATATTGAAAGACTCGATTTCCATGCACTAGTCTGCCAGTTACATATCTATTCAGAGTCTTAGAACAGAGGAGAAGAATAGGGGATTTTGCAGAGCTTTTGCTTTTAATCTTGACATAATCCTCCTCTCTTAAATTTAAATTTTAAAAAGTCTTGCCTTAAAATGGCCTTCTGCCCTTTACGTCTTATGTTTGCCATAGCTTAATACTGAATATTCAATTGCTTTTCCCTAGCTTCTTTCGAAGTTTAAAACTCTAAAGTAAATGCCGTATAATATATATATTATTAATTAAGATGATCGTCTATAACGTGGCTGTTCTCACCAATCCTTCGTACTTAAACAAGAGCAACTCAGTTTGATGTTATAATAACTGTAAATTGGTAACTCTTTCTAATTGTTTTATTTACAAAAAAAAAATTGTCATACAATAAATTCAATAAAATTTTCTTGTATTAGTTTCTTAGTTTTCATGGAAATTCCTTGGTTATTAGATTGAAGAGACTCCTCCACTACACCCTTAATCAGCCTTAAAATTTCTATTCTATTAGTGTACTGGAAAAAAACTATGTACACATAACTTACAAAATTTAAATCAATGCATAAAGCAAATTACACATGCAGAAACAAAAGCAGAGAGCAATTGCTTGGGCAACACTAACATCTTGACTAGTATCTAAACACAATTTTAAGCAATCAAGTGAAACATTCGTTGGTCTTTTTCACTATGTCAACATAGTACCCATAATATATTTACATTCCTAGAAGTAAAACAAATGGAATAACCAACTAGTATATGATAAGAAAAAAAGAAAAATTCATTTAGCAATTAAATGTAAATAAACCTTCTGTCTCAAATTCTATTTTCTTCAATATTTTTGGGTCAGCAGATGCCTTTGTCTTTTCGACCTGCTCCTCCTTTTAAGAATCTTCAGAACAAATCATGCTTTCCTCTGCCAATAAGAATAAAATTAGCCTGGATATTATTCATCTGTAGTGCTAACCAAGCAATGAGTTAGCCCAAAAGACCTGATTCTGTAAGTTTTCTAAGGATATTATTTTCGACCTTAGAATACACAACGTCAAATGAAATTTAAAGTGGATGGAGGGAAAATACTCACGATCCTTCTTCAACCAAGTTGGTGGTGGCCATAATATCTGAAAATATGCAGGAAAGGCGCCCAGCTTGCGGACAGTCTTACGGGCTAAGTCAATAACCTTAGTAACATCGGTAGCATCAATGAAATAAACACAATTCCCTTTACATCCTAAGAACTCTTCAGCTGAAACAGAGAATGAACAATCACCAAAGAACCACACTCTATCCTCCAAACCATCCATCACCTGAATCCACGCATGCTTCTCTTCGTCAAGCATAAAAACATGGAAACGAATCGTAACCTCCCACTGCTTATTGTAAGAGGAAGGCAGATGTTGTGCCCAATTATCAGCACAAACCAATAACAGATCCTTAGAAGACTTCACAAATCGCTTCCGCCGAGAAACCTTTGGCCATAGCTTCAATGGATCCGCAACTTTTCTAAACGTTCAAAGACCTAGGACCCACTGTTACAGTTACACTCTCAGAGGCCCAAAAAGCATAAAATTGCCCATTATGATAGACAATACTTCAAAGTAATCATGACCAATATCATGACCCATGTCAACATAAGTAAGCCCCTCGTCTCCCTTTCTCCACACACCCAGTTTTTTGCATTGAGCAAGCATCACCATAATGGCAAACCCACCATGAATCTCATCAAGACACGAAGAAACCGCCACTCGTCTATCGAAAATAGATTTGGAAACATTGTCAAAGAGAATTGGTTCAAGTTGATACTCTGTAGTTACCTCCATAACCCGATAATTCAACAAATTCATCGACCTGGGTAGCTCCTCTTCTACGGAAAAACGTTGCTTCAAACCACGTTTTAGAGGAGGTGTACGACTGAGCATACTTTGGAATTTGACTTTGCCGGATCCTGAGTGTCTGAGTTTGACAAACCAAGTTGACGTTGCCGCTACTCCGTTTGTTGTATGGGGAACGTCTTGAAGGGGTTGGATGGCGTAGACAGTTGAGCGAGCGAGCAAGAGTTGGAGTCCATCCATGTGCAGAATCTTCAAATCAGGGTGTGGAGACATGCTCTCCGGAGGGAGAGGGAGTGAACGCCGAAATGATTTACAAACGGCGCGCAAACGGAGAATATCTACCCGGGTGTTTAGTAAAATTCTGCGACCAAGTGGAGGAGTTTGTCTGGGAGGCTCGCCCAGTCGGCTTGGATTAGGCGATTCCAGTACATGTTTGGTTGCCAATTAGAGGAGATCAACAAGAAGAAGAAGAACAGATAAGACTAAATGGCAAAGTTCTGCAAAAAGGAGTAAACATCACAGTATTATTGCCAGCGGATGAAGTTTTTGACGTTCGTGTGTTTGGTCGAATTACATTGTAATTTACTCCACAAAGCGCTCAAAACTTAACGCCCTTTTAAACAATTCAATGGAGTGAGGATGTTTTCGTCATTGAACCAGTTCTCAACCTTTTCATATCGTTTCTTCCCATCTTCTTTCTTTCGTCGGTCACTCTTCTCTCTTTGTTTTACTCTGCGATGACCTTGACCGTGGCGATGGCCTGTGGTTTTTGGATGTATTTTGTTGTTATTATTTTGTTGTAATTATTGATTATATAAAATTTACAAATAATATATAAAAATTATGTATATGTATATAAAATTGGGATAATTTTAAAAACTACCTTTGAGTTTTGGCTTAATATCAAGCAGAAATCATCTATGCATTTTTAATCAATAACACTCTTGAACTTTAATTCAAATAATCAACAGTGTTAAAAAAGACATATATACCCTTCTTCTTATATGTTTGCATATAGTTGAAATTACATAAGTCAAATATTGTAATAAAATAAATGAAATACCCATAAACTGTATAAAAATATTATTAAACAAGATAAAGCACATGGGCTATAAAAGTAAAAAAATACCCTTAATTGAAGTTCAATTTGAAAAATAAAAATTGCATGACCATTGAATCAACCATTTTTTTAATTGTTTTAAGAAACTGAAAAGTCTCAATTATTTTTAGGGACTTAATAACAAAGTGTCTTTTTAAGGACCCAGTCACAAGGTGAAAAAAATGGTTGTTTATGTAGTGTCTCACCTTCATAAAAAAATTTATTACTTTTAGTTTCTTAAAAAAATTTTAAAAAATGGTTTTAAAAGATTGGATGCAGTGTCTCATCCTCGTATACTATTTTTCAAAAAAATAATTAATTTTTTTATTTTTTTCAAAAAAAGTATAATCTTCGTATCCAACGGTCATGCAATTTTTATTTTTCAAATTCAACTTCAATTAAGGGTATTTTTTACTTTAATAACCCATGTGCTTTATCTTGTTTAATAATATTTTTATACAGTTTATGGGTATTTCGGTCATTTTATTATAATGTTTGACTTATATAATTTTAACTATATGTAGCATGTGAGAAGAGGGGTATATGTGTCTTTTTTAGTACTGTTGATGATTTGAATTAAAGTTCAAGGGTGTTATTGATTAAAAATGCGTAGATGGTTTCTGCTTGATATTAAGCCAAAACTCAGTGATAGTTTTTGATATTATCCCATATAAAATTTGTAAACATATTTATATGAGATATTTATAATTTTTATATATTAATTTGTAACTTTTTATTTATTTACAAATTTTGTATCTATGTATATGATTTTTATAAAATGGAATCGGATCAAAATACCTTATATTCTAATATTCTGTATCACAAACTTTTTTATTTTTTTTATTTTTGTTCTTTTTGGGTGAGTGAGTGATGCATGGATAGATTGGTGTTATTTATGCTATAGTTTGATAATGGTGGTAAGGGTACTGTCCATTGCAACTTGTAATTTCACAAGTTTTTGAGGGCTACATTAGCGTGTCTATGTAATCACGTGCAATTTTTTGGAGGGTATTGAAATAAATTGATTGATCTATAACTTTTGCATATGACAAAATAACAGGAAAAGATACGGCACAATTACTGTACTAATATAATAATTAAACTAGATCTATAAAAATCATAAAAAAAGTATATAAAATCGTAAATGAATGAATAAAAATTGTAAAATTATAAATAAATAAATAAAAGTTGTAAACACAATTGTTATTCACTCATTAAGCACTTTTATACATTTGCTTACAACTTTTACACATTTAGCATAGTTGTTATACCAATACAGCAACATAAACAAGTACATAAAGTCGTAAATGAGTGAATAAAAGTCATAAAATTACAAATAAATAAATAAAAATTGTAAACACAATTGTTATTTATTCACTTACGGTTTTTATACATTTGCGTATAACTTTTACATATTTAGCACAGTTGTTGTATCAGTATAGTAGCGGGACTTCAAAATAACTCAAATAATAGTTTCTTTGACTTTTACAAAGGGTAATCATAGGTTAGAGGGGATGAAAATTTTTTAATATGATGTAGGACCCGTAGGGTATATCCTTACATAATCAATAAATATTAACTTATTTAATGACATGACTAGTGAGATATATTTCGTCAATCGTTGAACTACAAACATATTTAATAATATAAAGTATTACCTACTCACAACATGTTATAAAACTGAAAATTTTACATTATGAAGTAAATTAATCTATATAATAGTAAATTATGATGATTTCAATTATTTTTTATACTAATAATTGTTTATATTGTAAGAATAATTTTAATTGATATAAAGTATAAAATATGATGAATTACGCATAAATGGGTTAAATAATCAAATAAATTATATGAATTAAATATAAAACTATTACAGCATATAGATGACACATTTAATAATTATGTCGTATTCTTATTTCATATCTTGACACAAAGAATTAAATAGGCCAACAAGCAAACACGAATTGTCATCCCCAGATCAGAGAGGTTCTGGATTATTTCAAAAACCTCAAAAATAAATTTAAAAAAAACCTCCGATTTAATTTTTGGGAATTTATGAAACAGTGATAAAATATGATTACAATTTTAAAAATTTAGTAATCAATTAATAGAGAAAATTAGCACCCAAAATATTATTTTTAATCTTCATGCTCCGTCCTCTCCCCTGAAGAATCAAATTTTGATTTCTCTTTCAAATTAGGAGTTAATTATAATAGGCCACCTATGTTTGAGAAAATAAATAAATTAATAAGTGGCTACTAATTGTGAATTTAGTACTATTTAAAAAGCTAAAAATAATAAATGGTCACTTGTAATTTCATAAATAACACTAAACTTTATATTCCAACTACTAAATAGAGGTTAAAGTTTATATTTCTGACCACTACATTAAAATTTGAAAGAACTTAATTGAAAGTTATATCATATTATTAGTTATGTTATTTACGTATTAAGAAGACATTAATAAATCACCCAAAAAATTACCAAACGCATTATTATTAAAAATATTTAAAATTAAATCCATTAAAATTTAAAGAATTAGACTTTTCTATCTTTTCTTTTAGTTTTCCAACCACTATTTTAAATTACAAAAATAAAAAGTGAAACTAACATTTAAGGAACTCTCTAATCAGTACTAATCACTATTGAACCATAAATAGAGAAATAAATAGAGAGGTTATGTTTAAGCTTTCCAATGTGTGCCATAAAGACAAGAAAGAAAGAAGAAAGAAGTAGTGTCAGTCTTTCGAACTCTTTATACAAACTTAAATTAATTACGTGGATTTGTTGCATAATTTTCGTATCAAACAATTTTGATTAATAAATTAAAATTTTAAATTCATTAATCTAATCATATAATATCACATTAGTTTGTAGAATGAAGCTTATACAAATAGTTTGAAAGTATAAGTTATTGAAAAAAAAAGGGAATGATGAAACAAAATTGTAGCGCGCCTCACTAAATGTAAATTGTGAGTGGAAAGCAAGAGAAAGTAAAAGTGAGCGAGTGGGAGAAGCAAGAGAGAGTGTGGGGATTAGAGTAAAAATTATATAAATAATTTTATCTGAAATGTTTACAATGTTCTTATTGACTAGTATCAAATCAGCATTAAAACCGAAGAGGGGGAATTGGCAAAAACGCTTTTGGTCTTATTCACCTTCTGGAAAAGCAATAGCTATAGTAATGATACTAGTCATAATTTACCAATCATGAGGATTTTATATGCAATCATTCATACCATAGCTATTGACTATTTGTATAAATTATAGTATGCGATGCTCTAAATAACAAAATGAAGGCAGTGATCGACTCACAAGGCCATATCTTATGTTAGACAAATTCAAAAGATCTTCTGTCAATTTTCGGCTCTAGTAATAGCACAGTGTGTTAACAAAAATGCAAATATGTTAAAATAATAATAATAATAATAATAATAATAAAAAAACAACATTCTCGTTGATGGAACAACTAAGTTATGACAAGGAGAAAATATAAAAGGTTTTACAATATAACAAGGAGAATCTAGAGCACACCAACAACATAATGCATTCTCATAAGCCATAATCTGATCATCTACTTCTAGAGCCTTAGTTTAAGTGGCAAAACTTGATGTCCAAGGTATGTGGTCAGCCACACGGTCTCCCGTGAGATTAACGAGATTAACTCATAGTTATAATAAAATTAAAAAAAAAAAAAAGAAGAAGAACTCATCACCTGAAGTGGAAAGATGATCATAACCTTCGGAGAATCTATCATCCATGAACATATCAAGACTTACTTATTCAGCTGATACAATGCTAGAAAACAACACAGTACCATCCAACTAAATAACCCATGGATGACCTGAACCAATTGATGCTTTCTGTTCAGCAAAAATAATTCAACTACTAACCAAATCCTTCACCCAGTACTTAAAACCCCAGGTCACTGGACCGGCATTGCAGCACGACTAAAAGACATAGAGCCACAGTTTCAGTAAGACCCTTGGAGCACAAAGCACGGAATTTTCCAACGTAAAGTAAACAAAATCTTCAGAAGGAAGTTCCTCCAACCTCCAATAAAGATTCTTATATTTACAAACCCATCATTAATCATCAATCCACGAAGAATTGACCCTTTTTTTGCTGCTTAAAAAAGCAAAAACTTTTGGGAGCACTTGCGCTTGAGTCAACATGCATGTCCATTGAGAATTTAAAATCTTGGTCAATCATGAACATCCTTCATAATGTCAAAACGCAAGACAAAAACAGTTGGTTTACTGGTTAATGAATACACAAACGTTTTTATGCAAATCAACAATTTATAATTATATACATAACTAGTATAAAAACCGATAACTTCAGAAGTACGTAGAACTGTCCGTCCAAGTCTGCATCTTCCACCAGCTTTGGACAAGATACAAATAATTTAATTTTGAAACGAAATACACACATACAACTTAGAACCCCTTATTGTGGAATCCTTTACTTCATAAAATCCAATTTTTCTGGGAAATTTTGATCATATTCCTTTCTTCATTCATTTTCATTAGGGTAACATTGTAGAGATGGGTACGTGTTAATTTGTCGTGATTTAATGCTACAGATAGCTATTTTGTTTCTCAGAAACTTTAGTGTTCTGTGGCATACGACAGAGAATTGCAATACAGAACCAGCTGATAAAACTGATGGAACATATGCGTTTAGCTCGTCTTCATTCCTTCTCCAATCAATGTACTTCACACAAACTTTAACATATTACTGTCGTGTGATACTCTTCGTGTAAGCTCTCTTTTGTAGTATTGAGATATTAGACATGCTTGTTAGTTGCATGACACCAAGACGGTAGCACTAAAGGATCAATTTCTCTCCTCACCTTATCTTTTACGTAAGCTTTTTGTAAAATTGTGATTAATTACAAAAAATGCAATAATAACAGAGAAAAATTAAATTAACAAATAAATCTTAACATTCATAAATACTAAAATCCACATGTTACCGAATTTTAAAAGCTAATGAAAGATTAGATAAGGAAAGGATTCTAGTTCTTGTCGAAGAAACATAAACTCAGAAGATAGTGTTTTCACTTATATGTTAGGAAAATTCTTTAAGTCATCATTTATTTATAACCTTGGAATGCAAAACTATATTGAAAGACATGATTTTCATGTCCTAATCCACCAGGTCCATATCTATTCACAGTCTCAGAACAGAGGAGAAGAGCAGAGGATTTAGCAGAGCCTTTGCTTTTAACCTTCACATAATCCTCCTCTCTCAAATTTAAGATTTGCAAAATCTTGCCTTAAAATCGCCTTCTGCCCTTTACATCTTATGTTTGCCATAGCTTAGTACTGAATATTCAATTGCTTCTTCCATAACTTGTTTCAAAGTTTAAAACTCAAAGTCAATACAGTACAATATCATTTATTATGGCGACCATCCATGCCATGGCTGTTCTTACCAATCCCATGTACTTAAACTAGAGCAACTCAGTTTGACATGGCTGTTCTTACCAATCCCCTGTACTTAAACTAGAGCAACTCAGTTTGACATGATAATAACTGTAAATTGGTAACTCTTCCCAATTGTTTTATTTAGGGAAAAAATTGTCACACAATAAAATTTCCTTGCATTATTTTCTTAGTTACCAAGGAAATTCCTTGGCTATAGACTGAAGATTTCTCCACAGCACACCCTTAATCAGACTTAACTTTCTATTCTATTGTGTACCCAAACTAAACTATCAATTATACACGAAACTCAACAAATTTAATTCAACATATAAAGAAAGTTACATATGCAGAAACTAAAGCATACAGCAATTGCTTAGACAACACTAATATCTTGCCTACTATCTAAGTAAAACTTTAAGCAATCAAGTGAAACATTCATTGGTCTTTTTCACGATGTCGACATAGTACCGGTAATATATTTACATTCCCAGAAGTTAATGGAATAACCAAATAGTATATGATAAGAAAAAAGAAAAAAATTCATTTAGCAATTAAATGTAAATAAACCTATTTATCTTGAATTTTTAGGCTCAGCAAATGCTGTTGTCTTTTCGACCTGCTCCTTCTTCTGAGAATCTTCAGGACAAATCATGCTCTCCTCTGCCAACAAGAATAAAGTTAGCCTGTATATTATTCATCTATAGTGCCAATCAAGCAATGAGATGTCCAATTCTACATATAAGCTAAACTTAACAGTCTAGTAGATGTTTCTATCAAAGAATTCAAGAATTTCTTGTTGTCTACAATTTCCTTCAAATGCATCTATTAATATACACATGATGATTTAGCAACACAGAGCGAGTAATAACACACAATGTGAACTGAAACTTAAAGCAGATGGGGAAAAACACTCACTATCCTTCTTCAACCAGGTTGGTGGTGGCCATAGTATCTGAAAATATTCAGGAGAACTGGGCGACAGCCGGATAGTCTTACGGGCTAAGTCAATAACCTTAGTAACATTAGTAGCATCAATGAAATAAACACAATTCCCTTTACATCCTAAAAACTGTTCAGCTGAAACAGAGAATGAACAATCACCAAAGAACCACACTCTATCCTCGAAACCATCCATTACCTGAATCCACGCGTGCTTCTCTTCGTCAAGCATAAAAACATGGAAACGAATCATAACCTCCAACTGCTTATCGTAAGAGGAAGGCAGGAGTTGTGCCCAATCATCAGCACAAACCAATAACAGATCCTTAGAAGACTTCACAAATCGCTTCCGCCGAGAAACCTTCGGCCATAGCTTCAATGGATCCGCAACTATAGAAACGTTCAAAGACTTAGGATCCACTGTTACAGTTACACCCTCAGTGGCCAAAAAAGCGTAAAATTTCCCATTATGATAAACAATATCTTCAAAGTAATCGTTACCAATATCATGACCCACGTCAACATAAGTCAACCCCTCGTCTCCCTTTCGCCACACACCCAGTTTTTTGCATTGAGCAAGCATCACAATAATGGCAAACCCATCATCCATCTCATCAAGACACGAAGAAACCGCCACTCGTCTAGCGAAAAGAGATTTGGAAACATCGTCAAAGGGAATTGTTTCAAGTTGGTACTCTGTAGTTACCTCCATAACCCGATAATCCAACAAATTCATCGACCTGGGTAGCTCCTCTTCTGCGGAAAAACGTTGCTTGAAACCACGTTTTAGAGGAGGTGTACGACTGAGCATACTTTGGAATTTGACTTTGCCGGATCCTGAGTGTCGGAGTTTGACAAACCAGGTTGACGTTGCCGCTGGTCCGTTTGTTGAATGGGGAATGTCTTCAAGGGGTTGGATTGCGTAGACAGTTGAGCGAGCGAGCGAGAGTTGGAGTCCATCTATGTGCAGAATCTTCAAATCAGGGTATGGAGAAATAGGCTCGGGAGGGAGAGGGAGTGAACGCCGAAATGATTTACAAACGGCGCGCAAACGGAGAATATCTACTCGGGTGTTTAGTAATTCTGCGATCAAGTGGAGGAGGTTGTCTGGGAGGCTCGCCCAGTCGGCTTGGATTATGCGATCCGGGTCCATGGTTGGTTGCCAATTAGAGGAGATCAACAAGAAGAGTAAATATCACAGTAATGTTGTCTGGGGTTGAAATTTTTGACGTCTGTTGTTTGGTCGAATTACATTATAATTTACGTCACAAAGCACCCTAAACTTAACGCCCTTTTAAACAATTATAAATGGAGTAAGGATGTTTTCGTCATTGAACCCAGTTCTCAACTTTTACCTAGCGTCTCTTCCCATTTTCTTTCTTTCGTTGGTCACTCTTTTCTCTTTGTTTTACTCCGCGATAAACTTAGTCCGTGGCGATGGTTTGTGTTTACTTTGGAAACGTATTTTGTTGTAATTATCGATTATATAAAAGTTACATGTACACGTATATAAAATTTGTAACATAGATATTTATAATTTTTATATATTAATTTGTAATTTGTAATTTATTTATAAATTTTGTATCTATATATATGATTTTTATAAAATGGAATCTGATCAATATACCTACTATTCCAATATTCTGTTGCACGACCTTTTTTATTTTTTACTTTTGTTCTTTTTGAGAGAGTGATGTATAGATAGATTGGCGTTATTTATGCTGCAATTTGATAATGGTGGGACGAGTAGTGTTTGTTGTAACTCGTAATTTCATAAGTTTTTGAGGGCTTCACTGGGGTTCGTATGGTATAGCGTGCTATGATTTGAAGGGTATTGAAATAAATTGGTTGATCTGTAACTTTGGTACATGTCAAAATAAGTCAGATAATAGTTCCTTTGACTTTTACGAAGGATAATCATAGGTTAAACGGGATGACAATTTTTTAACACAATACATAATTAATAAATACCTACTTATTTAATAACATGATTAGTAAGATATATCTTGTCAATTATTAATCATTAAATTATAATTATATTTAATAATATAAATTTTTATCCACTTATAACATGTTATAGAACTGAAATTTTTTTATTATGAAATAAATTAATCTATATAATAATAAATTGTGATAATTTCAATTTTTTTTATACTAATAATTATTTATATTTTAATAATAATTTTAATTGACATAAATATATAAAATATGATGAATTACGTATAAATATGTTAAACAATCAAGTAAATTACGTGAATTAAATATAAAACGATTATAATATATAGGTGACATGTTTAATAATCATGTCGTATTCATGTTTTATATTTTGATACGAAGAATCAAACGGGTCGACAAGCAAAAACAATTTGTCACCCCCAGATCAAGGAGGTTCTGGATTATTTTAAAATCCTCAAAAATAAATTAAAAAAAAAAGAACCTCTAGTCTAATTTTTGGGAACATATAAAAGAGTGATAAAATACGATTGCAATTTAAAAAATTTAGTAATCGATTAATAGAGAAAATTAACATCCAAAATATTATTTTTAAGCTTAATGCTCCCTCCTCTGAAGAAACAAATTTTTATTTTTCTTTCACATCGGAGTTAATTATAAAAGGCCACCTATGTTTGAGAAAATAAATATGTTAATAAGCGACTACTTGTGGATTCAGTACGATTGAAAAAGCTAAAAATAATAAATGGTCACTTGTAATTTCATAAATAACACTAAGCTTTATATTCTAACTATTAAATAGAGGTTAAAGTTTATATTTCTGACCACTAAATTAAAAGTTGAAAGAACTTAATTAAAAGTTATATAAGATTACCATTTATGTAATTTACGTATTAAGAAGACATTAATAAATCACCCAAAAAATTACCAAACGCATTATTATTAAAAATATTTTAAATGAAATCCATTAAAAATTAAAGAAATAGACTTCTCTATCATTTCTTTTCGTTTCCCAACCACTATTTTAAATTCCAGAAATAAAAAAATGAATCTAATATTTAAGAAACTCTTCTAATTAGTACTAATCACCATTGAACCATAAAGAGAGAAAAAAATGGGGAGATTATGTTTAAGCTTCCCAATGTGTACCATAAAAACAATAAAGGAAGAAGAAAAAAAATAGTGTTACGCTTATGAACTCTTTATACAAACTTAAATTAATTTTGTGGATTTATTGTGTAATTTCCACATCAAACAATTTTGATTAATGAAATAAAATTTTAAATTTACTAATCTAATTATATAATATCACATTAGTTTGTAAAGTGAAGTTTATACGAAAAAATTTGAAAGTATACATTATCGAGAAAAAAAAGTGTATGATGAAAAAAAAAAAAAGGAGCTAGCCTCACTCACTATAAGGAAATTGTGAGTGGAAAGCAACAGAATGTAGAAGAGCGTGAGTGGGGGAAGCGAGATCGAGTGGTGATTAGAGTAAAAATTATATAAATAATTTTATCTGAAATATTTACAATGTTCTTATTGAGTGGACTTCCTTACTTCTAGGGTGTTATAAGTTACTATAAAAAACAAACAATTGGTGGGGTTACGCAAGTCAAAAAGATTGTCAAACCTTTCAGCTCAATAGCATTGTACTTAACACAAACCTTAGGGATTCTGTGTAATTTCCGTTGTTAATTAATCCAACTTAAATAACTTCTGTGTGTGTGTGTGTGTGTGTCTATATATATATATATAGGCTAAACCCTAAGGGTTTCTAACAAATGATTCATGAAATGAAAACCTAGACGGTACAGTGGCAGAGTTTCCGGTGGATGTTATCATCATCATCCTATGTCGGCTCTCGATGAAGACTCTCCCACGCTTCAAGAGTCTATCGAGGCTATTTTGTTCATTAATTCACAATCCATGTTTCATCAAACTCCGTCGAAATCAATTCCGGTCTCAGTGTCATTGCCTTACGTGGGCCGGACAAGATCTTCTGGGTAGACTTGGATTTTTCACTAGCTAGGTAAAACTGTTGAATTGCGTAGAGTTGATAATATAATTATATGACACATTATGGAGTTTTTGTAGGAAGTGCTTTGCATTGGGTGGCAGCACAGTGTGATAACCTTATTGATGATTACGTTAATCTCATAATTGGATTTGATATAAGTGGAGAAAATTTTTTTCATGTTCCACAACATGATGGCATAAATTTAAGACATGGCTTTAACTAATTTCTTCTATTCTTGTATTAGTTGTTACAAAGAAAGTGATATCTAGCCTATTTGCAAACGAAGGAAAACTACGCACCTGATGTTGGCAAGTCCCGCGAGCATGAGAGGGAGTCGGTTCAATCTTTGCCCAGTGGAAGCCGGCGGGTGGACAAACCTTAGGATAGATTTGGTTAACACCTCAAAAATTGTATATCCTGATTAAACAATTACTAATCTGCCTCAAAAATATAACACTAATTATTAATTTCATTATATTTAATAAGTGTTGCTTTGGGAAACACAAAAGTTTTTGGGTGATTTAAAAACTTTATAGTAAAAATGTGGATACACTTTAAAATTACTCAATAATAAATAATCCATTTAAGGCTGCCACTAAATATGAGTATATACAAAGACTACTTGTGCACCGAGTAATCAAACGAGGGAAACACTACTTGTTTAGAATCCTCACAAATTGTGGCAAAAAAAAAAAAAAAAAGAATCTCTTTATGTGTCATCTAACTTTTGAAAATATAAAAAGGGTGCCAGAAATATTATTTTTAGCCTTCATTATATGCACCCTTCTCTATAGAGTAGAGAATCAAAGTATATTTATTTTTTTAATTATACTATACCTACAACCTATTTACAACCAACCCTCCTTACAATTTGAGTTAATAAAATTTTATTGCAGATAAAATTACTATATCATGCTTTGTAATTTCCCTTATTTATTTATTTTTTACCTCCATTGAATTTTTGCTAACTCATATTATAAATAATTGTTGTAAAATTTAATTATCGATGTAGTATTGCTCTTTTTTTTTTCCAACTTAATGGTTAATTACGACACACCACTGACATTCAAGAAAAATTAAGTCAGCACTTGTGGATTCATATTGATTTGAAAACAAACATAAATAAAAATAACTGGCCACCTCATTGTAATTTCATAAATAATATTGAGATTTCTGGAAGTATGCAAGTTATAAGAAATATAACAGTAAACTGTAAAGTAAATCGGCACAGAAGGATTTTACGTGGTTCGGTTATAAGACCTACATCCACAGACAGCTATAGAGCTGTAATTCACTAAGTTCTTTTTTGTACAATCTTTAGGATCTTTTACAGTTCTGACTCACTCTTACACATTGACCTAATCTTTGACAAACAAAATCTCGCCAAGATCTTAAACTCTAGTGACACTGTTCTCTGTCGCAGATAACTTAACAACACACGGTTAAGTTATACATAACAAACGACATCTGACGTTGAATTACATAAACACTTAACCCGCAAGTTATCCCAAGTGTTTACTAACTCACACAGACTCAATCAACAACTCATGTACAATTTCTACAACTCATACATGAATCAAAAGACTCAAAGAATCAAATTAAAGAAGCATCCCAATTTGCGTTGAAGCTCTTTTATCAATTCATTGAATGCTGAAAGAAAGACTCTCTCAAAACATAGCCAACACGCCAATCTATCAATCACGTGATCAACCGCCTGATTATGTAAAAATAATTTTGTATATATAACGAGAGGTCTTGGACGAAATCTCCTAGAAATCCTGTAAAGATCTTTAATCAAAATCACATTAGGATTAGGAGAAATAAAATAGAAAGTGTTATAATTAAACTCATAAAAGAATTTGGACAAATAAATATTCGCCTATTCTAATTAAAATACAAGATACTGTATCGTAATCTAAAGAGATGTTTATTATAAATCAAATACTTCCTAAAATATAATTCTAGAAATAGTAAAATAAGAAACAAAATAATATTCTTGTTTTATTACAAGTTGAACAAAATTTATCATGTGCATGACATATGCATGTTGACACGAACAAATATTAAACTTCACATTTCTAACGACTATAAGTTAAAGTTAAAATAAAGTTAAAAATAAGAATCTATAAAAGTGATTTTACACTATCAATCATATAATCATTTGATTTTTCCTAAATCTTAAAATCAACAAATAAAAATCATAATTTACTGCAAGATTAGCCCTAGTGCAACGCGTACACAAGAAATCCTATTATCCAAATCTGCCGAGCACCAAAGCCCGAGCGAGCGACACTAAACAATACCTAGACCAAAAATTCCGAGCAATTAAATTAATGAACCTAGACGTCACTCAAAATTTTACTAAAAGTATTATCATCAACAAAATTAAAACTAAAGAATTAGACTTTTCTTTCTTTTTGTTTCCGGCCACTATTCTAAATTCCAAAGTCTCAAAAAGAGTCTAATATTATTTAAGAACCTCCTTTAATCATAATCACCGTTGAGCGAAAAATAGATACAAAAAAGAGGGACAGTTTTACTTTGCTAGTGTTTGTGCTTCTCAGTGTTAACCATAAAGACGCAACAAACTCTCTGAACAAATTTAAATTTGAAAACTAATGTGGCTTTAACTAATGACTTTCATATCACCTTTTGATTAATGTATTAAAATTTTTAAATCCACTCATCTACTGATGAGTCATATCAATTTATAAAAAATTTATTTTACAAATACTTTTATTCAAATTTTATAATATCCTTATATCTCTATCCATATTGATTAAAATTGTATATCCTGATTAAACAATTACTAATCTGCCTCAAAAATATAACACTAATTATTAATTTCATTATATTTAATGAGTTCTGCTTTGAGAAACACAAGTTTTAGGGTGATTTAAAAACTTTATAGTAAAAATATGGATACACTTTAAAATTACTCAATAATTAATAATCCATTTAAGGCTGCCACTAAATATGAGTATATACAAAGACTGCTTGTGCACCAAGTAATCAAATGAGGGAAATACTACTTGTTTAGAATCCTCACAAACTGTGGCAAAAATGAAAAAAGAAACTCTTTATGTGTCATCTATGTTTTGAAAATATAAAAAAGAGTGTATCAAATATTATTTCAATGTTTAAGATTTAGTAATCGATTATTTTAATAGAGAAAATAAGTGCCAAAAATATTATTTTTAGCCTTAATTAAATGCACCCTTCTCTACAGTGTAGAGAATCAAATTATATTTATTTTTTTAATAACACTATACCTAGCTATAACCCATTTACAACCAACCATCCTTATAATTTGAGTTGATAAAATTTTATTGCAGATAAAATTATTGCATCATGCTTTGTAATTTCCTTATTTATTTATTTTTTACCTGTATTGAATTTTTGTTAACTCATATTATAAATAATTGTTGTAAAATTTAATTGTAAATATAGTATTGCTCTTTTTTTTTTCAACTTAAGGGTTTATTACGACACACCACTGACATTCAAGAAAAATTAAGTGGGCACTTGCGGATTCAGATTGATTTGAAAACAAAAATGAATAAAAATAACTGGCCAGCTAATTGTAATTTGATAAATAATATTAAACTTCACATTTCAAACGACTATAAGTTAAAGTTAAAATAAAGTTAAAATAAGAATCTATAAAAGTCATTTTACATTATCAATCATATAATCATTTGATTTTTCCTAAATCTTAAAATCAACAAATAAAAATCCTCATTTACCGCAAAATTAGGCCTAGTGCAACGCGTACACAAGAAATCCTATTATCCAAATCTACCGAGCACCAAAACCCGAGCGAGCGAAACAATACCTAGACCAAAAATTCTGAGCAATTAAATTAATAAACCTATACGTCACTCAAAATTTTACTAAAAGTATTATTACCAAAAAAATTAAAACTAAAGAATTATACTTTTTTCTTTTTGTTTCCGGCCACTTTTCTAAATTCCAAAGTCCCAAAAGGAGTCTAATATTTAAGAAACTCCTTTAATCACTAATCACCGTTGAGCAATAAATAGAGGTTAAAAAGAGGGACAGTTTTACTTTGCTAGTGTTTGTGCTTCTCAATGTTTACCATAAAGACGCAACAAACTCTCTGAACAAATTAAAATTTGAAAACTAATGTGGCTGGCTTTAATTTATGACTTTCATATCACCTTTTGATTAATGAATTGAAATTTTTAAATCCACTCATCTACTCGTTTGTCATATCAATTTATAAAAATTTTATTTTGCAAATACTTTTATTCAATTTTTATAATATCCTTATATCTCTATCCTTATTGATTAAAATTTCTAACTTTTAGGAAAAAAAACAGCTGAGCAGGGTTATTATTTAAAACAAATTAACTTTGGGGATTCTATGCAATGTCCATTGTTAATTAACCAATACCTGTGTGTGTATAAACCCCAAGGGTTCTTAAGAAATCAAACCCTAGAAGGCATAATTTCAGAGTTTCTAGTAGATGTTATCATCAACATCCTATGCCGGCTGCCGGTGAAGACTGTCCTACGCTTCAAGTGTGTGTCGAAGCAATTTTTTTCATTAATTGACGATCCACATTTCATCAAACTCCATCTCAATCGTTCCATCGAAACCAACTCCAATCTCAACGTCATTGCTTTACGTAGACTGAAGAAGATCTTCTCCGTAGACTTGGATTCATCACCTGGTAAAGCTCTTGAAATGGATTGCCCATTTAAGAAGGGTTGTTGTCATGAATCTTTTGTGGGTTCTTCCAATGGATTACTTGCTCTTTGTGACTGGAATGGAGACAACCTACCCTGTGGAATCCGTCAACCTGGAGATTCAGAATATATAACAATCCTAATCATTTATATTATGGGGGTCGTGGTCTTCTGGGGTTCTGTTATGATGTTGCTAGTGATTACTATAAGCTTGTAAGAATTTTAAAACCTCATGGAGCTAGAATATATAGAACTACAATCTATAGTTTGAAAACAAATTCTTGGAGATGGATTAAAGACCACTTCCCACGTTATATATTCACGACATGTGATTGAGTTCTTGCAGGCAGAGCTTTGCATTGGGTGGCGGCACAACACGATACCCGAATAGATAAAGATGTTAATTTCATTATTGGATTTGATGCAAAGGGAGAGAAATTTTTTCATGTTCCACAACCTGATGATAAAAATTTAAGGTATGACTTTATCAGTGTGAATGTTTTGAGAGGACATCTTAGTTGCTTGCACAATCTGGAATTCGGACACGTGGATGTATGGGTGACGATGGAATATGGAGTGAAGGAGTCTTGGACTAAACTCTTTTCCTTGTCTCGAAAGATTTCTATGATTTTGCTAATATTAATCTAACATACTCAAGGTGTGGAAAGAAAGTTTTATTTGACAATTACGGCAATCTTTACTGGTAGGACTTGGAAAAGCAGATAGAGGAGAGTTTCGAGGACCATGGCGAGACGCAACGCATCTGGGCTCCTGTTACCTACGTGGAAAGTCTTGCTTCACTTGATTCTTTGTAAGCCACAAAGTTTTTGTTTCAATAGATCCAGTAGACAAGAGTAGCCTGTTGGAAGAGGTGACTGGCTAAATAAATTTCATTTGATCATGATGGTTAAACTTAGCAATTAGAAATGTGTTCACTCTTAAAATTCTTCTGCCATCAAACATTTTACTTTTTAGTTGATTGATAAACTAGAATCCTCTCTTAAATATAATTTCTTTTTTGTATTCCTGTAAGACTTGTTAAAAAGAAAGTAGAAACAGGCTTTTGAGGCCGGAAGCGAAAATCACATAATAGGCCTTTCCATATTTAGTACAAAAACTTAAATAACTTTTACTAATATTTTAAATTTTTTTAACAATTTTGTCATTATTTTGTTGGCATTGTTTATTTCATTTTAAATTTATGTTAATATAATTTTATTTATTGTTTTACATATATATCGATAGGCTTTGTTTTAGGGAACAACTTATTTTTCAATTTTTTTCTGAATTTTTCATATGTAGACTCATATTTTCTGGTAGACATACTTAAAATTAAAAATTGAATGAATCAAATAATATTGATAATTTTTTAAAAAAATAATAAAATAGATGGGTATAGAAACTAAAATTATTGTTGGAAAAAGCACCATCTTTGCTATTAATCTTGTGTGATACAAATATAAAGTTGAAAGATAAGTTTATAATATTAAAAGATGTATATAACATTTAGTGCTTAATTTATATATTAATATTTGATTTGTTTCAATACTACAACTTAATTATTATCTAGGTATCTCTGAAATTTGAAAATAAATTTTATCTAAATCTAGAAATAAAATATTAATTATTTAATTATATGATATTCCTAATAGAATTCACTGCTAGAAAAGAAAGATATTTGTGGCAACAATTTAACTTAGTTAAACTTAAATTTTAGTGTGGAAATAGTATTTAAAAAAGAAACCTGATTATGTAGATTATGACAAACAAGTATTTCATAGTTATCTTTGAGGTTCTATAAAATATGGAACAATAAGGAACTAAAACAAAATTTTGGGGCTTTACTGAATTTCCATTTGGGGCCTTGATCAACTAAGGCAAACTTTTGGGGCACGAGATGCCTCAATCGCCTATGGAGTGAGCCAGCACAACTCACCATGCCCTTTAAGAATTGATCTAGCTGGTGGTGGCATATTCCCTATTTGCAAATGAGGGAAATTGGTCACTTGAAGTTGCCCAAATCCCATGAGCATGAGTGGATCCAGTATAATCTTTGCCTAGTGAAAAGGAAGTAGGGTTTAATGTGATTATCAGAACACAAAGAGTTGGGTAGGATTATTTAACACAAGACTTAGGTATGCTATGTAATTTCCAATGTTAAGCAACCCAACGTAGAATAAACATACCACTATATATATTAAACCCAAAGGCTCTTAAAAAATGATTTATCAAAATAAAACCCTAGAAGGCGCAATGTCAGAGTTTCTAGTAGATGTTATCATCAGCATTCTATGCCGGCTGCCGGTGAAGACTCTCCTACGCTTCAAGTGTGTGTCGAAGCAATTTTGTTCATTAATTGACGATCCATATTTCATCAAACACCATCTCAATCGTTCCATCGAAACCAACTCCAATCTCAGCTTCATTGCTTTATGTGGGCGGGACAAGATCTTCTCCGTAGACTTGGATTCATCAATAGGTAAAACTGTTGAAATTGATCACACATTTAAGAATGGCCATCGTGATCATGCTTCTGTTGTGGGTGCTGCCAATGGATTACTTGCCTTTTACGACTGGGATGGAGATGACCTAGCTCTGTTCAATCCATCAACTAGGAGATTCAGAATGTTGCCAAGGTATAACAATAATTCTGATTATTTCGATTATCTTAGACGTGGTCTTTTTGGGTTCTGTCATGATGTTGCTAGTGATGACTATAAGCTTGTAAGATTTTCAAACCGTCATGGATCTATGATATACAGTTTGAAAACAAATTCTTGGAGACGGATTAAAGACCACTTCCCGCATTGTAATTTTATATCACATGTTGGAGTTTTTGTCGGCAGTGCTATGCATTGGCTGGCATCAAAATATAATCCTCGTATTAATATTCATGTTAATTTCATCATTGGATTTGATATAGAGAGAGAAAAATTCCAACATGCGGATGTATGGGTGATGGTGCAATATGGGGTGAAGGAGTCTTGGACTAAACTCTTTTCCTTGTCTCCAAATTTTGTTGATCATTTTGCTTTTAGTATTCTGAATTACTCAAGGAGTGGGAAGAAAGTTTTATTTGCTAATTGCGGCAAGCTTCACTGGTATGACTTAGAAAAGCAGACAGAGGAGAGTTTCAAGATTCATGGTGAGTGTGGACCCAATCCAATGTTTGTGTTAAATTTTATTTTATGGAGATTTACTTTGTGGGTTTTAAAGTATTAGTTTTAATGTCTTATTTCATAAATTTTTTATTGGTTGTATATATTGTGCATGATATCAAAGACTATAATTTAAAAATAAATTATTTTATTTAATTTAGACTTTTTTTTTATTGTGTAGATTTTGATTTGTGAGTCTTAAGAATTAATTTTGACCTATTATTTTATAGCTTCTGATAAATTAATTATGATATAATATGGGGTGTAAAATATTAGAGACTTTATAGACATTTTAATATATTAGGATAGAGCTTCAAATAATAATATTTTACATAATGAATAAATTACTATGATAAAATTATTGGGATGAAGTATTCACTCTTTGTGATTGTAATGAGATCGCTTAAATAGTTCTACTATTATTGTATTTGTATTGCATATTTATTTTTTTCTTTACATATTGTTTTATTTTTTCTACCTATAGAATAGGTATTATCTTGATCATTAAATCTGCCACATCTATTTATTAGGTTTTGCATGTCTATAGAAGAAATTTGAATACAGTGGAGAGTTGTTTGTCCAATGAATTTTGTTGTTTCCTTTTGTTTATTTATTGGAGAAATTTGAAATGTTTGTTGAACTTTGAACTTTGTTGGTAAGTGATCAATTTGAACTGAACTTTAAATGTTGTCATCATGGATTTAGGACAAATTGATTTGTTACTGTGTTGTTGGTTTGTTAATAAATTTTTACGAATTTTTATTGTTCTTTTCCTCAAAATTTGGATTGGATTGATCTACTCAATGAAAGAGAAAAAAATTGTTGAATTAGTTCTTTAATAAATGTTGTTTTCACATTATATTGTTGAATTATGCTCTTCAATATTGTAGGAAACAAATATTTGTAAGGAGAATTTAAAAAAGCACATTTTTTAAGAATTTAATTAAATTAACAAATAAAGGCAAATTGGTAATTTTAAGTAACATTAAAAAATTGGGGGCAAAATTGTAATTTTATAAAATTAAAATTAGAATTATTATTTTAAATTATAAACCATGTTTTTCAAAAAAAAATTATGGGTAAAAACATAAATTTGAATGAATTTCAAATCAAGGGTAAATACATAATTTTATGCAAAAAAAAAAATTCATCATTCAGTCTTTTGTGGTAGATAAAGTGATCATCATAAAAGAGGGTGCAAATGGTCTTCTACAATTGGAAGGTGCCACCGTAGATGACCATGGCGCCACTGCAAGCGACCTAATGAGCTACTAAAAGTAATATACGATCCATTTTACTTACTTTGGCCCAAGTCCCGCCACAAGGACCTTTTAAGGCGGCAAAGTGCCACAATTTAGCCCTTTTCTTTTAGTGTGTAACATATATAACATAGACATAGATAATACATACATACATACATATATATATATATATATATATATATATATATATATATATATATATGTAGAGAGAGAGAGAGACACACACACATAATAAAATTATAATAGAAAAAAACATGGATAATATGTTATCTCAAAGAAATAATCATCAAGTTCAACGAATAATATGAATCTTCGAACGATAGTGGAAGTTCAGATCCAAATAATTACTATTTACAATAAAATCTCCTGCTAACATCTAGTCTGCACTTATGGCTATTGACAACGAAGTCACTAACTTTTGGCTGGCTTTGTGCCGATTGTTTCTTTGGAGCTACTCCTACAAGTGCAACAATGAAACCTGAAGCTGAATTCATTTATGGTGCAGGCCATATGAATCCCATTAAGCAGTTAACCCTGGGTTGGAATTTATTTCTTTTTCGTTTCTTGGCCATTATTTTAAATTCCAAAAAAGTCAACAAAGAATTCAATTTTTAAGAAACTCTTCAAATAGTGGTAATAGACTCACAATTGAAATATAACTTAAAGTTTATAACCTGATGTGGTAGTATAAATAGAGAAAATTCACTAGAAGAGAAAAAAAAAAGTTGAATTAAGAGAAATTACATCTCCAATAGAATTTTGCCGTGTAAGCTGTTACATCAGGTTGTAAACTTTGGATTGTGAATTAAACTAAATAAAGGGAGAGACAGTTTTACTCTAATAGTGTTTGAGTTTCCCAATATTAATGGGAGAGAAAGAAAAAAGAAATAGTGTTACACTTATGAACTCTCTATATAAATTTAAAATTACAAATTGATATGACTTATTGCATGATTTTCATATCACAGTTTCGATTAAAAGTGACACTACTTTTTCAAACTAGCTATACTAACTTTTTTATACAAACCTACGTAACATTATCTAATGATTGTCACATAATACACATGAATTAATGTAATTAAAATTTGAAATTCACTCATCAAATAAAATCACGACAAATCAATTTATATAAGTAAGTTCATATGAATAATTTATAAGAATACTATTACTCTTTGGTTAATAAATTGCAATTTTAAAATCCATTCATTTACTCATATAATGTCATATGAGTTTGTAAAAATTCTATTTTATAAGGTAATTCTATCTCAAATGTTTTCAATATTATTACTGATTAAAATTTCTAGCTTTTAAAGGCGTTAATGTGACTACCAAACGCGAACAGTTGGGCAGGGTTATTTAACGCAAACTTTAGGGATTAGATGTAATTTCCAGCTTTCAGGAACCAAACTTAAAGAAACTTTACTATATATATATATTAAGCCCCATGGATTTTTTACATAATGACTTATCAAAATAAAACCTTAGAAGACACAATGTCAGAGTTTCCAATAGATGTTATCATCAGCATCCTATGCCAGCTACCGGTGAAGACTCTCCTTCGAAGCAACTTTGTTCATTAATTGTCAATCCGAGTTTCACCAAACTCCATCTCAATCTTTCCATCGAAACCGACACCAATCTCAACGCCATTGCTTTACATGGGCCGGACAAGATCTTTTCGGTAGACTTTGATTCATCAATTGGTAAAACTGTTGAAATTGATCACCCATTTAAGAATGACCTGCATCATGTTTCTGTTGTGGGTTCTTCCAATGGATTACTTGCTGTTTACAACAGCAAAGGAGATGACCTAGCCCTGTTGAATCCATCAACTAGGAGACTCAGAATATTGCCCCCAGGTATAACAATCCTGTTCATTTAGATTATCGACGTCGTAGTCTTTTTGGGTTCTGTCATGATGTTACGAATGATGACTATAAGCTTGTAAGATTTTCAAACCTTGGATCTATACTATATAGTTCGAAAACAAATTCTTGGACAAGGATTAAAGACCACTTGCCACATTATAATTATATAACACATGTTGGATATTTTGTAGGCAGTTCTTTGCATTGGGTGGCATCAAAATATGATCCTCGTATTGGCGTTGATGTTAATTTCATCAATGGATTTGATATAAGGAGAGAAATTTTTTAATGTTCCCTAACCTGATGCTATAAAAAGTTATCATGATTTTAGGAGTGTGAAAGTTTTGAAAGGATGTCTTAGTTTAATGTATGGGTGATGATGGAATATGGGGTGAAGGAGTCTTACTCAAGGTGTGGAAGGAAACTTTTATTTGATAAGGGCAAGCTTTACTGGATTGACTTAGAAAAGCAGACAGACAAGAATTTCATGATTCATGGTGAGAAGGGAAGCATTATTTGGCCAGTTACTTGTGTGGCAAGTCTTGTCTCACTTGATTCTTTGCAAGCCACTCAGTTTTGGTTTCAATTGAGTCAGAGTAGGCAAGAGTAGTGTTTGGTGAACCTGTTAGAAGACGTGAAGAGTAAATAAATTTCATTTGATTATATGATAGTTAAACTTAAATTGCAGCTTAGTGTTATTTCCAATAAATTACGACCAGTGCTCTCTTTTGTTTTTGCTTATTTCGACTAAACAATTTTGTGCTTTCTCCTTGACTTTATGGTCCACATTATAAACATTTTAAAATGCATAAGATAAGTTGGACAAGGTGAAACAAACGTTTTTTATTAAAAAAATATGATGACCCCTCTTTGATTAAAGCTTAATTCAAGAAAAATATTCCACATTTCAAAAATGTGAACAAATAACCCTCCTATTACCCATTTTCCTTTTAAAATACAAATTTGATTGTAAAATCACCAATAAATCCTTATATATTTTTAGATAAATTTATCGAAATTTTTTTTCCTGCTCTCCTTCCATCATTTCAAACACCATGCATCTTGTTTTCTTCCATTTTGCCTCCTTTCCTCAAGTTATCCATTTTTGCCGAATCATAGCCAACCATGACCTAGGTTTTGCGAGGTCCAGTTGCGACATGGATTCACTCAGTGGCACCCAAGAGAAGAATATATAGCTTGGGCTGCCTCCCCCTTCCACACCCCGCGCGCCTCCCCCTTTCCTCCTCCTTCCCCATCCACCCCAAACCACACCACCCCCACCTCCCCCCAACCCCCACGACCCCAACCCCAACCCCACCCCACCCCCCCCAAAAAAAAGTCAAATTATGTTTTCGTTTTTGTCATACTTGACAGTATTAAAACGGTCAAGTATTAAAGTAATAATATTTGACTGTCAAATAGCTCACATACTTGACGGTCAAAAGCAATCAAATATGTTTCGTAAAGAGTCAAATATTAGCCAAAATATTTGTCATACTTGACAGTATCGAAAGGGTCAAGTATTGAAGTAATAATATTTGTCTGTCAAAAAGAGTCAAATATTATTCTATGCTCACATACTTGACGGTCAAAAGCAATCAAATATGAAAAAAATTTCGTAAAACTTGACGGTTACTGCACAATACTTGACGGTTATAAGCAGTCAAATTTTGAAAAATTCGACCGTTAGGTTCATAATATTTGACGGTTACAGTCAAATATTATTAACAAAAATTTAAAAATTTTGACCGTTACTTTGTCATATTTGACGGTTAATGTCAAATATTTCTTCAATAAACCGTCAAATAAGGCCTAAAATTTGAATCCAAAGGTATACAAACTTGACTGTTTTGTAAGAGTCAATAATGCTATAGTGAATATTTGACTGTTTGACCAACGGTCAACTATTATCATATTTGACGGTGACACATATGACACGCAAAAACCGTCAAATATTATCATATTTGACGGCTAAAAACAGTCAAATATTTGCTTTTTTCTTGTTGTGAATAGCTTGGGCTGCCTCCCCCTTTCACACCCCGCGCGCCTCCCCCTTTCCTCCTCCTTCCCCATCCACCCCAAACCACACCACCCCCACCTCCCCCCAACCCCCACGACCCCAACCCCACTCCCGCACCGCCCCGCCCCCCCCACCCCACAAAACACCCCCCCGCACCACAAAAAAAAAAAAAAAAAACCAAAAAAAGCCCCAACAAAAAAAAAAGTTTCCACAAAAACACCCTCAAACAAAAACTAATATAATATATATAATTATTTAATCTTATTTAACTCACTTTAACCCCACTCAAGTTTATATATTAATATACAAGGTAATTGTTTTATTCTCAAGTAATTATCTAATCTTGGGGTTTTATTATATATTTCTTTGTGGGTTTCAAGACTTAATTTTAACATCTTATTTAATAGACTTTGATAAATTAATTATGATGTAGTATATTGTGTAAGATATTAGAAGATGTGAGTTAGGTTTTGTTTTTTTTCAAGATTTCATTTTTAGGTTTGAAGAAAATTTTGTTATACTACTTGTTACATGGTATATTGTTAAAGATATTAGAGCATATTTATTTCTTTTTAATTATAAAGTGTCTAATTTCTGTTAAATTTTATATTTTGGAGACTTAATTTGTAGGTTTTAAAGAATTAGTTTTAATATTTTATTTCATAAATTTTTTATCAATAAATGAAAAAACTTATTTAATAGTGCTTGTCACCATTGTCTTCCCAGAACATAGAAGTTTATTCTCCATGACTTAAAATTAACATTTATTTACCAAATCAAATTTAGTATTCAAAATTTTAGAATAACACCTCTCTAAATTTTGATTTTAATGTTGATTTACAGTCTATAAAGGATTTTGAGTGCCTTAGAGAATTAAAACTTATAATGTAGTAAATAGGAGGAGTATACTTATGGTGCTTCCTTTCTATCATTTGTAGTAATTTTATTTCAAATAAAATTATCAAAACTTATAAAAATAAAAATAGGGATTGACAAGTAAAAAAATGGGGTTGAAAAGAATTATCGTTTAAAAAAGAAAAAAAGAAAATTGGCCCACAAGCTGGCCAGGTCTAACTAGGCTAGGCTAAAAAGGCAGGCCTTTAAGCAGTCTCATCAACATGTGGCGGTAGCCTAGCCTAACCTCTCATCAGGCCAGACTTTAGCCCAACTTATGTTGCAGAAGACAACTCGGGTCAGAGCAAGTCGAAATGAGGGCTATGCTAGTCTAGCCCTTGGGTGGCCTGACTTTGTCAGATTTCCACTTTGATTTTGACTTATCACCAATAACTAGAAATAATACTAATGCCTGCTAATTAACAGATAATTTATCAACCCACAATGTCCGCCGCGTTTCCAGAAGATGTGATGAACAACATCCTAGTCCGGCTCCTGGTGAAGACTCTCCTACGTTTTAATTCTAAAACTTTTTAATATTCTATATATATTTTTGTCGCCAAAAGTTAAGCTGCAGTGCATTGTGTTGCTTCAATATGCAATAAGGAAGTGGTTTGAGCCTTGGTTGTAGAGTTTTTCATTTAATTTTTTTAAAGTATGATATGGGTTGTGTATGGGGCTTTGAGTTGTTTGGCTATTTTAAAAAATTAGAAAATTGATTTAGATTTACATAAGGGGTTAAAAGTGAATATTGCAACTTAAGTTATATGAATGTTTTTGACATAATCTTAATTTCAATTGCATCTCAGGTTCAATTTTGGGTCCCTAGCCCTAGCAAGCCCACCCCGCCTGGGCAGAAAATTGCTCCCCGGCCTCGGCTTGGTCATTTTGCCATTCCTAGTTTCAGTGCATATAATCTAATATAGGGAGATCATCATCCTCTTCAAAATATGTATTTGCCGTCTCGGCCTTCTTCTTTTGACAATCTTTAGAAGAAATCACTCTCTACACTGCGATTAGGGAGAAAGTTAGCCTGGATAATGTTCATAAATCAAGCAATGATGTATGGCCCCAAGTGATTTCATTAAAAAGATATACCAATTGCAAAGGTCGGCCTTGCAAAGCAGGAATCACCAATTTAAAAGAGAATTTCGTCATGCATATTGAAGTTTGGGTTGGTGATTACTTGGTGAGTATATGTTAGCTGTTATATTTTGATGATTATGTAGTTCCTTCAAATCATATTTGTAGAGGTTATAGTCCTATATGTTGTACCTCATATTATAACCTTGTATTGACTTTGTTATGTGCATATAGATAATGTCTCAAATTCCACCCCTAGTATATATTCTTTTATTCCCAGTAAACGTCACACATAACTTTGATTTATGAAGTTAGTAATCGACTTAATGGTGAAGTCTCACACGATATACTACTATGTTCCTATTAAACCATGGATCACCTAAACCGATTTATCCTTCTCTTAGTCAAAGTTTAAGAATATTCAAATGAATTATGCACTATGTTTTATCAACCAAAAAGAGATTCTTAAATGACTTTTCCAATTATTGCAACTGATGTAGAACATATTAGAAATAAATTAGAGATTTCAATTATATTTTAGGGATTTTAATTAATTAAGGATTTTGACTTCCTAAATTGGGAGTAATCCTAATTTGAGTTATTTTCCTAATTAATAGTTTACTATTTTGTTTAGAATTTAATTTTGGTATTTTCTAGTTAAACTAGGATTAGTATTCTATTGCCTAATGGAATTGTATTTCATAGTAGAACTATACTTTAAGGTCTTATAAATAGGAATCTTTAATTATCTTATAAATAATTATGTTATTTGGAAATCTCAGGTTCTTCCCTCCAACAGATTTAATGATTTAGAGGGATTGATTGATGGTACAAGAATTCAACCTGATCCAACTTTGCAATCCCTTGAAGGCACCCCAAGTGCTACAGTTGTTAATCCAGAGTACCCAATCTAGAAAAAACAAGATCAACCACTCCTTAGATGACTTCCCTCCACAATGAGTGAGAGGTTTCTAGGGTTAACTATTGATTGTTCTACTTCTTTTGAGGTTTGGACTGCATTTCAAAGACTGATTTCTTCACAGTCTAAGTCCAGAATCCTACATCTTAGGAGAGAGATTCATAAACTCAAAAAGGGCAAATGTCCATTACCGAATATTATGAAAATTGGTAGATAATTTAGCGGCTGCAGGAAGTCTAAAAAGTGATGATGACTTCCTCATACCTTTCATTGGAGGTCTGGGATTTGAGTATGATTCTATTGTGGTTAATATCATAGCCAGGTCTGATAGTTTGAGCATCCATGAAATCTATGCATTGCTTCTGAATCATAAGAGTAGGATAGCACATTTGAATGCATTCCAACCTTTGAGTTCACCCATAATCCCTCAGCTAATTTTGTCCAAAATAATCGTTTCCAAAATCAGAGAAGAAACTCTCCTCCAAATCCAAATGTCAACAACCTGACTCCCAATTTTGTCTCCAACACCAGAAACCAAAACACAAATCAGATAGGAAGAGGTAAAGAGAAAGGTAAAAGCTTAGGAAACAGGCCTCCCCCCAAGCCTACATGCCAAGTTTGTGGCAAGTATGGCCATGCTACCAATATTCGCTTTCAAAGATACAATAGTGATTTCAACCCTACAAATATCAACTTCCAACACCAAGCTTCTGCTTTCATAGCCTCTCAAGATGGAAGTGTTGACTCTAACTGGTGCTTTGACAGTAGGGCAACTGACCATTTAACTAATGATCCAGCAAATTTAAGTGTCAAGCCAATTTAGAAGTTTGTATTCTTGTCAAAACCAATTTAAAGGCAATATAAAGAAAGATCTAGATTTTTATGAAGTCTGTCAACTTGGTAAAAACCATAGACAACATCATGGTCCATCTAAAACTCATACTAGTGCACCCATTCAGCTTATTCACACTGATCTATGGGGGCCAGCACCATTTCCTTAAAGTAATGGAAGTAAATATTACATTACCTTTCTAGATGACTTTGCCAGATACACTCAGATCTATCCCTTACAAAACAAATCACAAGCATTTCTTGTATTTCTACAATTTAAGAGTTTCATTGAGAATCTTTTAAGTAGAAATATAAAAATTTTACAAGCTGATTGTGGAGGGGAATTTAGAAGTTTTGAATCCTACCTTAAACAGAAAGGGATTATTTTCAGGCACCCTTGTCCATACACACATCACCAAAATGGTAGAATTGAGAGGAAGCACAGACACGTAGCTTAATCTGGATTAACGTTGCTTGCTCAAGCAAATGTACCAATTAAATAGTGGTATGAAGCCTTTGAAACAGCTGTGTATCTTATTAATAGACTACTTACTTTGGTTCTGAACAAACAGTCTCCGTTTGAGAAATTGCATCATCATAAACCAGACTATTCCTTTCTTAGAGTTTTTGGTTGTGCCTGCTACCCGTACCTTAGACCTTATAATGAAAACAAGTGTCAATATCACACCTCTAAGTGTGTATTTCTTGGGTACAGTCCATATCATAAGGGATACAAATGCTTGCATCAATCTGGAAAACTTTATATAGCTAAGCATGTGGTTTTTGAAGAGATGGGCTTTCCTTTTCTTACGTCTGATGGTTTCAAAAATAATTCAAAATCTGATGCAAATAGCCAACTTTCATTTCCTAAATTTCTTTCTCTCTCAATATTTTCCTTCTAAGAATAGCACTACACCTACTGGAATAGAAGCTGATTTTGGTCCTTCAATAACCAACCCTACTACAAGACCTTCATCTCCTATAGCTCTTACAGACAATTCATCTGATTCTCCTCCAACATCACCTCGCAAAGCCCATTCACTAGTTCCTTGCCATCCTATGGTGACCAGGTGCAAGTCAGATGTTTACAAACCTAAACTTTACCATACTTTCTGCTCTGCTTCTCCTCAAATCACCCCAAACACCTACTCACCAAGCCTTGCAAGATATGAGTTAGAGAAAAGCAATGAGGGAAGAATATAATGCTCTTCTCCAAAATAGAACCTCGACACTTGTTCCACAAAAGCCAAACATGAAACTAATAGGGAATAGATGGTTTGTTATAATTAAATACAAAGCAAATGGAAGCCTTGACAGATATAACGCTAGACTAGTGACAAAAGGGTTCCATCAAACCCCAGGGATAGATTTTAAGGAAACATTCAACCTTGTTGTGAAATCAACAACAATTAGAGTTGTTCTTAGTCTAGCCACTATGAAAAATTGGTCTATTGGACATGTTGATGTAAACAATGGATTCTTAAATGGCAAGCTATGCGAAGATGTTTACATGCTCCAACCTGAGGGTTTAAAGACTAGACAAGGCCAAATCATGTGTATAAGCTTCATAAGGCTCTTTATGGTCTTAAATAGGCTCCCAAGGCCTGGTATGAAGAATTGAGAAATGCTCTGCTTAAATGGAGATTTTACAGCTCAAAATCAGACTCTTTCATTCTTAGGAGGAAAAACAGTTTGACACTTCTACTTGTATATGTTGATGACATTCTTGTCATAGGAATCTGCAACCAAACTATGGAAGATGTGATCACGATGCTAAATAACAAATTTGCTCTTAAGGATCTTGGTTCAATCTTCTATTTTCTAGGAATTGAAATTAAGAATACTGGTTTACTTCACTTATCTCAAACCAAGTAAATTGAAGATCTACTGAAGAAGACAAATATGGAAATAGTAAAGTCTAGTCCAATACCGTTAAGCACTTCCATAAAGTTGAGCAAAGATACAAGAGCTTCATTCTCTGATCCAACCTTATATAGAAGCATCATAGAAGCCGTTCAGTATGCTACAATAACCAGGCCAGAGATTTCTTGTGCTATGAATAAATTAAGTCAGTATATGCAAGACCCCTCTCACTTGCGCTAGCAGGCTTGCAAAGGACTCTTGAGATATCTAAAAGGTTCAAAGAATCTTGGAATTGAGTATACAGCAGGAGGAAAATTAAAGTTAATTGGGTATTCAGATGCAGATTGGGCATTTGATCCAGATGATAGAAAATCAATTGGAGGTTTTTGTATTTTCCTTTGAAAAAACCCTGTCTCTTGAACTTCAAAAAAACAAAGGATGGTGTCTAGATCAAGCACTGAAAGTGAGTATAGAGCTTTGGTTGATAGTGACTTGAAGCTAGAACCTGATAGAGTTCTAGTTTTTTGGTGTGATAACCAGAGTGCGGCTTCGTTGGCATCCAATCCAATTCTTCACTGAAGAATTAAGCTTATTGAACTTGAAATTCACTTCATTAGAGACAAAGTTCTTAATCAGGAACTGGAAATTCGTTATGTTCCAACCAAGGGGCATATAGCTTATATCTTTACTAAACCTCTGGCAATTGTTAGATTCAAATACCTGAGACTACAGTCTCCGAAGGACACTTAAGCTTGGGGGAGGATGCAAGACAAAAATGAATTATGTTGCAGAATAACATTGAGCTGTTATGGATTACACGTTTGAAAATAGTATAGAAGCTGAACTGGAGAAAATGACAAATATTGTTACAATGACTCAACACAGATTTACTCTCACAGTTACTTTATAGCTGTAGCAGCTTAGCACATCTGGATCAAATAAATAGAGGAGGTTTAATTTAAAAAAGTTTCCAAACTTTTCTATTTTCTTTGTATAAATATCAGACCTACTGATTACTATATAGGCAATGAATGGTGATATAATATTTTTTCCGTTTGCTGTTATTCTCTGAGCTTTAGCCTTCCAATTCGTGTTTTATATCAAGAAAAAGCATATAAGCTTTTCTTTCTCTTACAAACTCGAATTGTCTTGCCTTTTATAACTCTGATTTTGCTTGATACTGCCTTTAAAGATACAGAAGATAACTTGCACAAAAACAACGATACTATATTTGTTAAGAATATTTTGGTAAATTCTTGTTGGTAAGAGATACCATTTTATATTTTCAAATAAGGAAGAGAGATTTTAGAGAGACCAAAAGATTTTCTAAAATATATGAGTGGAAATCTTCAAAATAAATTAAAATTGAAGAACAAAACAAATGATGAGATAACACCACATGGCAATTCATAACTTGTTGGGTACGTCATATAAGCAAAGTAAAGTGATATGCCAGATTGTATAAGTAGGTGTGTATATTGACATGCTAATCTATCTTTTTTTTGTTCTTCTTTTTTTCAAATTACTTCAACAAAAATTTTGTAAGAACATTCATTATCTTTCATCTATCTGGATCAACAATCTAAAAGAGGCAAAGTATTGAAAACCTTAGAGAAATCATATAAAGTTAAGGCTCTTAACACTGTGATGGAGTGATGGACATGTAGTGAAACTTATGAGAAATTTCGCTTCTGTTCCCCAGAAACTAACCCTTTAATCATGAGAGCCAAGACTGGAAGATGTTCGATATGCTTTCTTCGTCTTTCTACCATGCCCATCCACCTAAAACATTAGATAAAACAAGAAAAAGCGAGCTTTACATTTTTTTGACAGATGAAAACATTAGTAGAATATATGAAATCATTTTCATTCCTGGTTTTAAAGGAATGAGTAATATTTCCAATTTTTAGCAATATATAAACATTTAGGAGAACAAGTATTTGATAAATTAACATAAACCTTTGGGAAATTATCACTGACTATCCTGGGTTTTGAGGAATGATCACTCATATTCATGTTTTGCATTTTTTAATGACAACCCTCTGTTTTCAAAAATCCATCATTGCCCACCCTAGCTAACAAAATCCATTAGTTAACCATAATTTTCAATTTGTTCATCTTCAATTACCAAATTATCTCTGTTCACAATTAAAAAAAAAACATTTTGTTATGAGAAATGCTAGACTTGTAATATTCATACAATTTAAATTTTATAATATGACTTGGCAGCCTACAAAGTGAAAATTCACTAGAGGAGGAAAAAACAAAAATGGATGAGAAAGTTTACATCTCTAATAGGATTGTGCTACTTAAGCTACCACATCAGGTTATAAAGTTAACGTTGTATGAATGTTATAAGTCTAATATTATTGATTTGTTATATACTGTACATATTTCCTAATGCATTTCACATCCCTTATGTAAAATAGTGGCGAAACACATTCATCAGCTAATATTTACGTTCGAAATACTATTCACCTCTCACTGTCCAACGCATCACACATCACCACCCTCACCAAACGATAGATCGGGCCACATCTATCAAACTTCCCTTCATCAAAGACTCCAAGTAGCCACTAGAAGCCTCTCAAAAGTGCAAAAAAGCAAGTTCGCTGCATCGGTGATCACTGTTCACCATCATCAACTGGCATGTCATCGACCAGCTGCACCACCAACCCATAGATCGACTCCTCCTCTACAAACTTTCTTGCTATACCAACCTCAAAATCTTACCATTCAAAAGCTCTATCAAAGTTTCGGTTATCCACCGCGTTAACCATGGTACGTCTCTTATCGGTGAGGGAGCTGATTGCGACACAAACAAGGAGAAGGGTTGGGCACCAATATCAAGAGGGAAGGAGGAACGAGAATATTGAGAGGATGAAGCACTTGTGTGTCGCTTCATCTAGGACAAATATTTTTTTGAGCCTTCACCATAGCTGTAGTAATGGCCACTCTTTGCTTCTGTTCGGCAAACAATTGGATGCCTCTCTCACCTACCATTGTATGATAACCTTGCACTCTCCATAGACAAAAGTCATTTTCACATCCTATTTTAAGCTGCTAATGAACTTGTGGGCATTTGATAATTTTACTCTGGCTATAATTTTCGCTTATGTTGGATTTCCTTGCTTGCCATATGCAATGTTGGCTCGGATAGTCTCATGAAATAGTACTGGCTCCTGGCTCACCAGACCCATCTGTTGCCTCAACCATTTCAGTTGTAGTTTTTGGATTTCGATTACATCCAGTGTGATGTGGTCTGAGTCAATGTTTAGAGTCTCTGTAATAATAAGATTACCATTGACTTCCCACCCTCGCTTTCCCTCACCAGAGCAAACACTGATCAAAAATCACGAAAGAATTCACACAGTTATTCTCTAGGATGTTATTTAAAATCTTGGACATGGCTTGTGATGAGCTAGGATATAAATACCATAATACCTTTCATTTTAATGATTCTCTTAGCAAGGGTAGTGAGTGATGAATTTTTGAAAACATAGAGTTGTCTTACAAAAAAAAAGTTTCAGAACATTAATATAAGTGATAATTCCTTAAAACCTAGGGTTAGTCAGTGATAATTCCTCTAAAACCTTTTTTTTGTTTAAAAAATATATTCATTACTACAAAAAGGTTTATTAAAAAAAATCAGAAGCAAATAACTCGACCCTTCAATATAATTGTCCAGTTTAAAATAACACACTACAAGAATCGGGGGCATATACTGCGCCCATCTGCGGCGGTTTTTAAAAACCGCCGCAGAAGGCCGACATACAACGGACTCTGCGGCGGTTTCGAAACCGCCGTTTAACTGGGCCAAAAATCCCCAAAATTGTTTTGCCCTAAGAGCGGGAATTGCATGAAATAATTTCGATCTCCCTCTCATCTCTCTCCCGTTTTCGCCCTCTCATCAAATTCTTGTATTCCCTCTCATTTCTCATCAAATTATTTTCTAAATAATTGCGGGAATTGCGGGAATTGGTCGTGCCAAGCTTCCCTATTTCGGATTTCCATTTTCTCTGCCAAGCGAACTGTAACTCCACCACTCCTCTGTTTCGATCGTCGAGGCACTTTCTTCCGCTTTCTTCCGCTTTGCTACCGGTGAGCTACTTCAACCGAGTCGACGAAGATTGTGGCGAGGGATATCGTTTGACGCAGTTTGCCTACTTTCTTCCGCTTTTCTACTGGTGGGCTACTATATCTTATGTCTGCGTTTGCTATTGCGTTTCCATGGCTTGTTGTTGCTGTTTGCGTTTCCATGATGATTTTTGTGTGATCGACTTCCATTAATTTTCTTTGGGAAATCATAGATTTGCAATAGACATTGTGGATTGCTGTGTGATTTTATATTTCTAGTTGAACTTTGTAATTCATCATTCTTTTATCATCATACATCGACATTTTTGTGCAACTATTAAATAGATAGTCAGTTGCTGTACCGATTCAACTTGTCTGCAGATTGGGGTCCTTTTCTTACAAGCAGCAGCAAAGAGAATAGTAAAACATGATAATTAAGAAGCCAACCACAGCCCATTGGAAAGAAAGAAAAAATAAATCTGAAGTAATGAAAGTTTAGAATCATAATGATGTTAGGATAAGCAGAACTGATCCTCTCAAGACTCCCATGCATGCAAAATTATTCCAAGATTGGGAATAACTAGTTGATGCTGGGAATGACTAAAAATCAAAAAGGCAGAATAAAATCAAACTATTTAACAACTGGCTCTAGATAAAAACAGCACTAGAACACACTTACCAGAATTGATGCCAAAAGTAAATAAAAAAAATCAGTTCTAAATGACTCTTAGAACATTGAGAAAACCTTCCTTTACTTTCTTTTTTTTCTTGTTTTTCTTTTAAATGAAAGACCAAGTCCTAAATGCCACCAGAATTGGTCCAGAACATTTTTCAATTCACATAGCTTAATTTGGATGTCAATCTGTCTAAACAAAGATAACGACAGTAAGCATAACACATATTTGGACTCCAAAAAATTTTCAGATCACTACAGCCCTGATTAATCTGTAAATATAGATAATCAAATGCAGCAAAAGATTTCTATAACATCACTAAGTGTCCAAATCTGATTTCACATATTTAATAGAATTTGGACTACTAAAATCCTCACGAATATACAATTTATTATGCCTACCAGTGTTCATATTGTTGCCACTTCTTCCTTGACATGGTCTACGTCCCTCCAACCTTGTATTGGCTTCAAAGTCTTTTAAGATTTTTTCCTTCAGCTGAAAGCAACCAACAAATATGAGAGAACAAGTATCAGGAAATTTTTTAACAGTGTTCATCAAGCCTCAGCAATTTTGCCTTCGATAAGCAGGGACCTGTAATTAATTAATGAAAATGGAAAGAATTCTTCTCCCACTAATCCAAATAACATGTTAACTTAGTTAATAATAATTAACACTGAACCTTACAGTCTTAGAGATCATGATTGTGGCCAAGTTCATGCTACTCAACCAATTTCATAAATGAGCTTCTCAACATAGCTGAAAAAGTTCCAGACTTAAACCTAATCCTCTTCATCATGCAATGCCTGGCGAAAATCGTGCACATATCCAACTTCTTTGATAGAGGTTAACAATGAACTCAAAATTTTGTATATCTTGTCAGAAAGAGGATGTGATCTACTTCCAGCAGTAAAAGAGTGAATCTGATTTCTAACAACAATCCTGCTAATCCCTGGAGGCTTTTTTAGACCCTTCCCCTGCAGCCATGTTCTTGTTTGTCTGACTTCTGACCAAAGACCAGCTGATGCATAAATATTAGATATTAAGACATAGTTCCCTGCATTCATTGGTTCTAATTCAACAAGTTTTTCAAAAATGTGTTTAGCTTCTATAGTGTCAACATGAAGTCGGCTAGCACTAAGTAGAGCCCTCCACACCGTTGCATCTGGTTCAATAGGCATGGAATATCTTTTGTAAGATTTCTTTCTTTCCAATGGGGTTTTTTTTTTTTGTTTTAAGTGTCGTAGAACCACTTTGTAAAGAATTGTGTTGATCGCTTTCCCCTTGGATTAGATTCCTTTGCAGTTCATGGACTGTGCATTCAAATTCTTCCCTGTACATACTGTTTTGAAGATAAATTGCGAATTTAATCACAATGTAGTTATGTTATATGTTATATCTTCCTGTCAATAGGTACAACTTTTTAGAGAAATCCATACTCACGTGCCATTGCATGTTCCTGGGATTGAAGGTTTGGTCATTCCTAGTAAAACTGGAGGACGTATTTTGAAAGTATTTGGTGGCAATACTGCACTTGTACGTTGGGAGGTAAATGTTCAACAGTTTCTAGACCTTTCAAGTTGTTGAATCTTTCTTTACTTTCCAAAATGTTAGCCAAATTTTGTGGGACTCTACGAGTCTAGGGCAGTTTTAAATAAAATAGTTATACTACGTTTGTCAAGGAATTGAATCATAGAAGTCACTTTTCAGTTTTTTCATAAAATAAAATAATTGAGTCATAAAATAAAATAGTTATGCTAAGCTTAATATGATACCTGCAATGGCAATGCAGCATTTTTCAGTTTTTTCTCTTTTATCATGAGTCGCCTCCGTTTCAATTGAAGTCTATAAAACCTTGTGCAGGAGAATTTATGCTAAACTGTATTCTTACTGGAGGAGTTCATGTTCTTGGCGTGTCCGAATTGCCCTCAACTTGAAAGGTTCACTCTTCTATCTCAACTCGTTTTCTTCTTGTCTTATTGTTCTTTATTTGAGGGAAAACAAAAAAGTTGAAACTTCAGTCAATTTATTGCAGGTATAGAATATGAGTACAAAACAGTTAATTTGGTGAAGGGAGAGCAGTTCAGCCTTTTTATTCTTTCCTTTTTTTATTTCATAAAAATGATTTGGTTTTTCGCTATTAACTGTGTTGTTTACAGTATCTAGAAGAGAAATTTCCTCAACACCCCCTTTTGCCTTCTAAGCTTAAGATAAAAGCCATCAACTACCAGGTTAGTTCCATTTGCCTTCTTTTGTTTCGTTCGCCTATCCCTTGGCTTGATGTAGTACAATTTTCGCTGTGATTTATTTCCACCATTATTTAACAAGCCTTTACGTACAATTTTGTATTGTTCTTGCTGATGAAGTGTGTATTTCGCTGTGTTTTAATTTGTAAACTAATTTTAATCACAAATACATGAGTTAATGCTTTTATTCTTCTATGTGTGGGTATGGCTTTTTCATCTTTTTTCCCCTTTATGTGCTGATTGCAGTTCTGCAAGATATTGCTTGCTTGCTGATTAGACATTATTTTGCTGTTAATTTGGTTTTGCTGATTAGACATTGCTGATTAGAATTTCCTTTTAATTTTGTTTTCCTGTGGAATTTCTGTTATTAAACAAAACTAATAATTTAAGCAGGTGGTATCACGGAGCAGTAATATTTTAGGTCTGGGATAAATATTTCAGACCCCTAATAGCTAAGTCTAAATATTTTTGTGAGATGAAATTCAATACTAGATGTACCCATGTCATACCCGAATATAGAACAATATCAAATTAAATTTATATGAGCATACACAACAATTCTAAGATAATAATAAAAAAAAAGGCTTCGTGACCTATTGATGATAAATGTAGATTTTGAAAAAAGTGCGGTGAACTTGCAGTCAAGATATGATTATGACAGCGGGAGTAGCCTTAGAAATCTAATGAAATTTTGGTTCATATAGATATCTCCCCATCCATCCATGATCTGTTCAGAAAATAAAATAATTAACCCATAATTCACTTTCAATTCTTCTTATTTTTTAGCTTTATGATAGAGAATTTATCAATCTAGGTCTGGCTTAGAAGTTAGACCTAGAATCTTTAAAAGAACAATTTGGGCTATTTCCAAGAAACATACATAGACTTGCAGTAGGGGTTGAATTATAGCCCAAATTGCCTTAAAAAATTGCAAGAATAGCCCACATGCTAGGTTAGCCTTAAAAAATTGGTAAATGGGCTGGCAGAAAATAGCCCACATGTTAGGTTAGCCTTAAAAAATTGGTTAATGAGTTGGCAGAAAATAGCCCACATACTAGGTTAGCCTTAAAAAATTGGTTAATAGGCTGGCAGAAAATAGGCCACATGCTAGGTTAGCCTTAAAAAATTTGTTAATGGGCTGGCAGAAAATAGACCATTCATGCTAGGTTAGCCTTAAAAAATTGGTTAATAGGCTGGCAGAAAATAGCCCACATGCTAGGTTAGCCTTACAAAATTGCCAGCCCATTAACCAAAAAAAGAATGACACCAACCCACCAAAATAGCAAAATATGCCAGCCCACTAAACTTAAAAATTCAGCCAGCCCACTCAACCTTTAGCCCACAAACCTAAGGAAAATGACCAGCCCATTAAACACAAAAATGATTACACCAGCCCACTAAACTTAAAAATTCAGCCAGCCCACTCAACCTTTAGCCCACGAAGCTAAGGAAAATGACCAGCCCATTAAACACAAAAATGATGACACCAGCCCACTAAAATTAAAAATTCAGCCAGCCCACTCAACCTTTAGCCCACAAACCTAAGGAAAATGACCAGCCCATTAAACACAAAATGCATGATACCAGCCCACAAAGCTAAGGAAAATGACCAGCCCATTAAACACAAAAATGATGACACCAGCCCACTAAACTTAAAAGTTCAGCCAGCCCACTCAACCTTTGGCCCACAAACCTAAGGAAAATGACCAGCCTATTAAACACAAAATGCATGACACCAGCCCACAAA
>SNVD02009871.1:0-40697 GCA_013180625.2 Boswellia sacra
GCAAATTTGAGAGTCAAAGCTCAGGAAAATTACCTTCTCTGCCGGTGATCAATCCAAGAGAGAATGCTAGTGCTGTAACTTTGAGAAGTGGGAAGCAATTAGAGATTTCACCAAAGAAATCACAAACTGATGAAGGGGATGACACCACTTCCACCATGAATAAAACATCATCTTCTAAGGTAAATCCTAAAACTCATATTCCTTCATATGTTACTCCCCCACCTTTTCCGAGCAGATTTGCAAAATCAAAGAAGGAGGAACAAGAACAGGAAATCCTGGAAACTTTTTGCAAGATCGAGGTAAATATACCACTTCTGGATGCTATCAAGCAAGTACCTCGTTATGTAAAATTTCTCAAGGAGTTATGCACCAACAAGAGAAAGTTGAAAGGAAATGAGAAGGTAAGTGTAGGGGAAATGTTTCAGCTGTCTTGCAAAGAACAACTCCTCCGAAATGCAAAGATCCAGGTACGTCACCATTCCATGCACCATTGGTAATACCAAGTTTGAAAGAGCTATGTTAGATTTAGGAGCATCTATTAATGTCATGCCATATTCTATTTATGCTTCTTTGAATCTTGGACCCCTTGCGAAAACTGGGATTGTAATTCAACTTGCTGATCGTTCTAATGCATATCCCAAAGGAGTTGTGGAAGATGTGCTTGTGCCGTCAAATCAATGTTTTTCCAGCAGTTTATGTTCTGGAAATGGAGGATGAGCATCTCCTAATCCAACACCGATTCTTTTAGGGAGGCCATTCTTGAAAACTGCCCGAACCAAGATTGATGTTCATGGTGGCACTCTCACCATGGAGTTTGATGGCGAGGTGATTCATTTCAATATTTTTGAGGCAATGAGGTATCATAGTTACTTGCATTCTGTTTTCCAGTTGATGTTATTGATTCTTTGGCACAATAACTTTTTGAGTTAACTCGCAAGGATGGATTGGAAGTAGTCATTAGTGAACACATAAGGACAGAAAATTTCGGAGAACCGAGAAAGTTGATACATGTGTCTAAAGAAGTGGAGGAAGCTGTGGCAAGCTTAGATGAGACTTTAGCTATCACCACAAATAGGTATGATGTTTCGTACATTGAATTGCCTTTATCTAATGAGAAACTTCTTCCTTCTGTGATGAAAGCCCCTACCTTGGAGCTTAAGCCTCTTCCAGATCATTTGAAACATGTATTCCTTGGTGAGAAAGATACTTTACCAGTCATAATAGCAAAAGGCCTTGCACCACTACAAGAAGAGAAACTCATCTGAGTGCTTCGAGATCACAAAATAGCCATTAGGTGGACAATTGCTGACATCAAAGGTATTAGCCCAGCCATATGCATGCACCGTATCTTATTAGAAGAAGGATCCAAGCCCACTCGAGAAGCACAGCGGAGGTTGAATCCTGAAATTGTCAAGAAAGAAATCCTGAAATTGTTAGATGTGGGTGTGATTTATCCAATTTCGGACAGCAAGTGGGTGAGTCCAGTCAAAGTTGTTCCGAAGAAATCTGGTGTTACGGTGGTTAAGAATGACAATAATGTAGTTCCCACTCGTATCCAAATCGGCTGGCGAGTTTGTATTGATTATCGGAAGCTCAATTCAGCAACTCGCAAGGATCACTTTCCTTTGCCATTCATTGATCAAATGCTAGAGAGGTTAGCAGGTCATTCTCACTATTGTTTTCTTGATGGCTATTCAGGATATAATCAGATTATCATTGCCCCTGAGGATCAAGAGAAAACTATATTCACATGCCGATTCGGTACATTTGCCTATCGACGCATGCCATTCAATCTTTGCAATGCCCCTGCCACTTTCCAAAGGTGTATGGTAAGTATTTTCTCTGAGTATGTTGAGAACATCATTGAGGTATTTATGGATGACTTTAGTGTTTCTGGTGATTCTTTTGATAAATGCCTTGACAACCTTACCCTTATACTTCAAAGATGTATAGAAACTAACCTTGTTCTGAATTGAGAGAAATGTCATTTTATGGTATATCAGGGTATAGTTTTGGGGCATGTTATTTCTGCTAAGGGTATAGAGGTGGATAAATCCAAGATAGATCTTATATGTTCCTTACCACCTCCCACAAGTGTGCGGGATATTCGTTTGTTTCTTGGTCATGCAGGTTTCTATCGTAGATTCATCAAAGATTTCTCAAAGATAGCATTGTCCCTATGCAGATTATTACAGAATGATATGGCCTTTGAATTTGATGAGAAATGCAAAGAGGCATTTGAGAAACTGAAGGAACTCTTGACTTCAGCTCCAGTAATCCAATCTCCGAATTGGGATCATCCATTCGAGATCATGTGCGATGCAAGTGACTATGCTGTGGGTGCCGTTTTAGGTCAACGAATTGGCAAAATTCCACATGCCATTTACTATGCATCTCGAACTTTAAATGATGTTTAGCTTAATTATTCTACAACTGAGAAAGAGCTCCTGGCGGTTATTTTTGCTTTAGAAAAATTTCGTTCGTATTTGATTGGTACTAAAGTAACCATTTATTCTGATCATGCAGCTTTGAGGTACTTGCTCACAAAGAAAGATGCAAAACCAAGGCTTATCAAGTGGATACTCCTTTTACAAGAATTTGACTTGGAGATCAAAGATAAGAAGGGAAGTGAAAACTTAGTTGCAGACCATCTCAATCGCATTGTCCATGATAAGAATGCACTGCCATTACAAGAAAGTTTTCTGGATGAACAATTGCTGTCTCTACATGTAGCAGCCCCTTGGTATGCAGATATTGTTAATTACTTAGTTACCAAGAAGCTACCACATGACTTGACTCGGGCTCAAAGAGACAAGATCAAGAACATTGCCAAATATTACATATGGGATGATCCATACTTATGGAAGCATTGTTCTGATCAAGTGATAAGAAGGTGTGTTTCTGAATCTGAATTTAATTCAATTTTGACCTTCTGTCCTTCTTATGCATGTGGCGGTCACTTTGGACCAAAAAGAACAGCCCTGAAAGTTCTTGATTGTGGATTCTACTGGCCATCATTGTTCAAAGATGCATATCTATTCTGCAAAGCTTGTGACCGTTTTCAAAGGACAGGTAATTTAAGTGCCAAAAATCAAATGCCACAAACCCCTATACTTATTGTCGAGATTTTTGATGTGTTGGGTATTGATTTCATGGGTCCTTTTTCTTCATCTTTTGGTAATGTTTACATTATACTTGCTGTGGATTATGTTTCTAAATGGGTGGAAGCAAAAGCTACGAGAACTAATGATTCCAAAGTTGTTGTAGATTTTGTGAAATCTAACATTTTTGCAAGATTTGGAACACCAAGAGCCATGATTAGCGACAGAGGGACACACTTCTGCAACAGATCATTTGAAGCCTTGCTCAAGAAATACAACATCACTCACAAGGTGTCTACTGCATATCATCCACAAACTAGTGGTCAAGTTGAAGTTTCAAATCGGGAAGTCAAGTCCATTCTCGAGAAGACAGTGAATTCGAACAGAAAAGACTGGAGCCTACGACTTAATGATACACTTTGGGCATACCAAACTGCTTACAAGACACCTATTGGTATGTCTCCGTATAGATTAGTCTATGGTAAGCTATGTCACCTTCCAGTAGAGCTCGAACACAAAGCATGGTGGGCAGTAAAGCTTTGTAACATGGAGCTGGATGCTGCTGGAGAACAAAGGAAGCTTCAACTGCGAGAATTGGAAGGACTTAGAAATGATGCCTATGAGAATTCCAGAATTTGCAAGGAGAGAACTAAGGCATTTCATGATAAAATGATCTCCAGGAAGAATTTTGAAGTGGGACAGAAAGTTCTTTTATTTCATTATCGCCTCAAGTTATTTCCAGGTAAATTACGATCTCGATGGGTTGGACCTTTTGTTATTACTAATGTTTTTCCTCATGGTGCAGTGGAAATCAAGAGCTTAAAAATGGTCAAAGTATTCAAGGTGAATGGGCACAGGTGAAGCCTTTAATATGAGAATCAGTGAGGCAGGAATCATCGGGAAAGGGGGGGGTGGGGTACCTCTCTACGAGCCAACTTATTGGGAGGCAACCCAATGTTTTTGAAAAATAAATAAAAAAAAGAAAAGAAAAATAAAATAAGGTAGTAATGATCAATTTTTGTGCCTTGAGGAGATTCCTTTCGTAGGCCATCAAATTGATCAGGTTTTATCTCTCTTTGCCATCTGTCTTATTTTTTTTTTTACTTGTTTTTGCGTTTGTTTGCTATTGTGTTGTTATCTCTTTTATGTGTCTTTAGTTTCGTTTCTGCTATTTTCTTTTCCTTCCTTTTGTTTAATTTGATTATTCTGTACTTCGAACTCATTTGTGCAACAGCTTGAGGGAACATCCAAACGGGAGCTGAAGCCATTGCCCGAAGGTTTGAAATGTGCATATCTTGGAGAAGAACAAACTCAATCGCATTATCGATAATATCTCTCCTTTTCTTCTCTTCAATGGATGCCGATATCTTTCTGTCGAACCTTCGTAAATATTTCCCTTCACTTCCTCAAAATGATGTGTTTAAAATTTATGAAGTACGGATGACTAGACTTTGGGCGTTGATGCTCATAAATGTGCCTGCTGATATCCGATGGCTTATCGAAGCCAAGGTGAGATTGTCCGGTAAGCCGGACATTTATCTCGCAAAATACATGCCTGGTCTAGGAAAGAGCTACTACGCCAAGAGGCGAAGAGCGAAAAGGTTACAAGTATGTTCTAAATGTGCTAGATGGAATTGTAACCAGACTTGTCGTATTTAGTATATTTGAATGTGTGTTGTTGTTGTCGAAATTTATTTCTTTCTTGTTTCGTTTGATCTGATTATCAATGTTGTTTTTGTGTTGTTGTTGTTTGTTGATTTTGTTTGTTTTAATTTCAAGTTTTCTTTTTGACAAACCATATGACTACACTATGGCATAAGTACACGTGGGAGACAAGTGTGGAGGTTTTGTCAACCTCCACCGAAAGTATATCTCTACTTTTCATGCTTAACGTGGGAGACAAGTGTGACGGTTTTGTCAAACCTCGCTGAAAGTATATTTCCATTTTTCATGCTTCACGTGGGAGACAAGTGTGCAGGTTTTGTCAAACTCCGCCGAAAGCATATCTCATTTTTTCAAATCTTGGGGCGATAAATCTGCATCGAGCAACTCCCATCGAAATTATTTCCCCATGTGTCAAATTTGAGAGTTTTACGTGTGTATATATCCATGCTGCATATTTTGAAATGTCATTTTATAACCTGTCTTGTACTTGAATCGCATAATACCTAACGTACATCATTGTCTTGCACAAGTTTAGAGCACTTTTAGAAATGGAGAAAACACCAATTCGGCGATTCCAAATATATGCGTATTTTGTGGATCGCAATTTGGTAAAGATGGAGAGTTTACAACAGCAGCTCTTGATCTTGGTAGGACATTAGCTGCGAGGGGTAGTCATTTGATTTATGGAGGGGGTAGTCTTGGGTTAATGGGGTGTGTGTCGACAGCTGCATCCTTGGGAGGAAGTAAAGTTCTCGTCATTATCCCTAAACCATTAGCTGTGCGAGATATCATAGGCAACACAATGGGGGAAGAGTTACAGGTCTCTAGCATGCATGAGCGTATTGCACATATGGTCATTAAATCTGATGCATTTATAGTTTTGCCCGGTGGTTATGGTACATTAGAGGAGATATTTCAAATCACCTCTTGGGCACAGCTAAACATCCATCGGAAACCCATTGGTTTGTTAAATGTCAATAATTTTTTTGAGGGTTTGTTGTCTTTTCTTGATCAAGCAGTAGAAAAAAACTTCATCTCACAGTCGGCGAGGCAAATCCTGGTTACAGCTTCAACTGCAGGGGAGTTAATTGACAAATTACAAGCATTCGTCTATTCGCCTGATCCAACAATAGCTCGAATAAATTGGTTTGCAGAGGGCAATAAAAGGCGTAAATTAGATTTAGCGTTCCATCTGTAATCTTTATCTGCTGGTTTGCTTCACTTTTGTTTGCTTTCTTTTTATTGTGTTTATTTGAGATTTTTCATGTTATTTCTTTTGAGTTTTTTCAGGATATTTCTTTCATCCCAGGTAATATTTTCTAATCTTGGCTTTTTGAGTGGTGGCTTAAAAGGTTTAAGTCCTCTTGAAACGCATTCTGGATCTCTTAGATCCATAATGGCTGAATAAGGAGACTAACTTCTAAACTTTTTAGACCCATTCTAACTAACTTGTTTTTATTTTCTGACTTTTGGACTTTGTTATTTTATGAGTAGGTTTAGTTTTATGTAATTTAGAGTTGCTATGTGTTTTTTTTTTCTTTTTGTCCTTATCAGTTTTGATTCAAAAAAAAAATTTATGGAAAAACTTAAGAATGGCAGAATATGGAGTTTCTTTAACCCTTGAAACGCATTCTACTTAAATAAATTTGTGGTTGTGTTTACTTCCTGTTGTTTGAAGTGTCTTATTTCTTGTTTTGTTCACTCATAATAAAGGTATATAGGCTGGAAACCTTAAGTCTGCGGGCTACTGGTCCTAAGGATTGTTGAACTATACAATATTGACTCAGGTGTAACAACGCCACGTACCTCTTTTCTTGCATTTTGTGGGTCGATGATAAGATAATGATTGAAATAAGAATAACTCTTGGAAAATGATAAATGATGCATGGATCTGTGTGCTTGAAATGTTTATTGGTTTTCGCTTTGCTTTTGATTCCTTGCGCAACATTGAGCACTGAGCTATTATCACTGAGTTATTTGTTCACTTAGAGAAAGTTTATGTAATTTAAATGTTTCTTCAGATTTCAATGAATTCTAGAACTTGTTTGATGGTCTCTCGAGGCGAAATCCTAGACTGTGCAACATTGGGGAAATGATTTAGGCCATCTTTGGACCGTTTGAGCCTTAATAGCCACCCTTGACTGAAATTGATCCCTAGTTACCCCTTTGAGCCTTTGTAAGCCTTTTTTCTTGTTAACTCACTAAAAGATTTCCTAACCTCAAATGAATTTTTTTTCCGAAACAGTTTATCCCTTACCCATGAGCATATAGATCCTTCACGATTACATTTTGAGCTCTGTTCTGGTTTTGGGAAGTCAGAGGAGGTTGGGTTGTGTCAGAAGCAAAGCAAGTGAGTTCTATTGTGTTTGAAAAAAAAAAGAAAAAAGAAAAAAAACCAATATGTACTTCTTGTCCACATACTTACACATTGAGGACAATGTGTTGTTTAAGTGTGGGGGAGGGGATGTGTAATAAAAAAAAAAAGAAAAAAAGAGGAAAAAAGAAAAAAAAAGAGAAAAAAGGAGAAAAAAAAAAAGAAAAAGAGATCTATACCCTTAAGTGTTCTTACAAAGAATGAAACAACAAGGTGTGGGGGTGTAGTTTTCTTTTGTTTTCTGCAAAAAAAAAAAAAAGATTGAGTGTTCTAAATAAGTTTAGGGGAGTAACCTGGTGAATTGAAATGAAGTTGTGTTATAGGGTTGAGCTCTACATAGTCTGGAATGATTTATGTGGTTGTGGGTGATTTGAGCCAAATTATTATCCTTTATCATACCTTCACCCAAGCCAATCGTTACAAGCTTAATAAAGCCCTACTTGATCTTTAGTGTTGTGCTTTGTCTACATTAGTGGAGAGTGACTTGAAAAGCAAGCCTATGGAGTTCATTTATACGCACATCTTCACTATTAAATATGATTCATTTTTATGCGTAAACTCATCCAAGTTATAAATGATTAGGTGATAATAGCTCCACACACACACACACTTGAGGAATTGAAGTAGAGCGAAACTAATCTTTGTAATGATTTGATCAAGTGCATTATTTTGAAGTTTTCCTTGGGTTATAATTAAGTACAATCTTTGAGGCCTATTTGCATGTGTGTTTTAATTTTTCTTTGATTCTGTTTAGATTTAGTTTTGTTTTCATATCGTTGTAATTGCTCGAGGACTAGCAAAGTCTAAGTGTGGGGGAATTTTATAGGTGTCTATTTATGTATTACTTTTATATCAATTCGTCCATGTTTCTTTGCTATATTCCTTGGTATTTTTACGTTTTTGTGTGGTTTTGATGTTTGTAGGGGTTTTGGAGAAACTTGCACAAAAATGGAGTAAAACCCTTCATTTTCACCTCTGCTAGTCAACCAATTTCTCGGAGTTGATTTTATCGATATACAATTAACCGGATAACATGCTATATACCATTGAAAAGCTCTCGAAGTCTATTTTCTGGAGAAATTTACGATTCACGAATTTATGTAGTGTACCGAAAGTTATGATAAAAATGGTATGAGAATTGTATATTTGTAATTCCACATATCACTGTAGCATGTTATTAAATACGGGGGCACTGTAGCAAGTTATCGTAGCAGAGTATATAAACATATTTTAGGGTTTTATTTTCATAACTTGAAGAGGGGAGAACGTGTAAGAGGTTGCATCTATGGATTTCTCTCATTTCTTTTAGCTCTTGAATGAGAAAGAAGGCTTGAAAAGAAGAAAAACTACAATTCTAAGGAGATTTGCAAAGGATTTGCTAAGTTTTCATTTTCCCTTCATTTTCTGGAATGTCTCTCTGTTGTATTGTGTTTATGACGTTTCTAAACATGTGTAACTAAATCTGAATTGGTTGAGGATGATTTCAAAGCCCTTGATATGGTTTTTGTGAGTTGATTGTGCAAGAAGTTGTTATCCAATTCTCTAATTGAAGTTGTTTGTATTTTCCCATATCTAATGCTTATGATTGCTTGCTGATTGTATTTGGGGTGGCGAACTGAATATAATCTGGTTGTTGTCTATTGCTAGAGTAGAAATCTTGATCCGTAATTGTCTTGAATTTCTAATCCCTAGTAGCAAAATTGTGATCAGAGATTGCAATTGGAGAATACAACCTAAGTTAAATAATCCGAGCTTGTGTGTTTATTGCTTAGATCAACCTATCTTTCTTATCGTAATGCATCCATTGAATTAAATTTAGAGAGCTTGTTATAGGTTGTTTAATGGATAGAGATTAAATAAAGAGCCTGTTTTGTTTAACAACAAAGTAAGGAAAGATTGGGATAACAGAGCTTGTTGTTATCTACGGTTAATAATTTCAATGTTATAATTGGATGATAATTCTATGATTAATTCGCAAATCCATATCCGGTGGCAGAGAATGATCCCTTAACCAGATTTCTGTCATTCATTAATTCTCACTTCAATTAAGTTTGCATTGTGTTATTCTTTATTTGCCTTTGTATTCAGGTTTTCATCTAGTTAATCAATCAACAAAACCCCCATTTATTCTGTTTTCGCTTTCGAATAACAAATTTAATTAGAATCAATCCTCGTGGGAACGATATCTTACTCATCACTTTATTACTTGTGCGACTAGTATACTTGCTAGTTTCGAACGCATCAGGCTCACCGGATAATCTCACCTTGGCTTCAATAAGCCACCGGATATCCACGGGCACATTTAGGAGCATCAATGCCCAAAGTCTAGTCATCCGTACTTTATAAATTTTAAACACAGCATTTTGAGGAAGTGAACGGAAATATTTACGAAGGTTCAACAGGAAGATATCAGCATCCATTGAAGAGGAAAAAAGGAGAGATATTACCGATAATGTGATTGAGTTTGTTCTTCTCCCAGATATGCACGTTTCAAACCTTCGGACAATGGCTTCAACTCCCGTTTGAATGTTTCCTCAAGCTGTTGCACAATTGAACTCGAAGCACGGAATAATCAAATTAAACACAAGAAAAGAAACGAAAAGAAAAGAAAATAGAGACACATAAAAGTAATAAAAACACAAGAGCAAACGAAAGTCAAAAACAAACAATAAAGCAAATGAGACAGATGGCAAAGAGAGATAAAACCTGATCAATTATAATAGCCCATGAGAGGAATCTCCTCGAAACAAAAAAAGTGATCGTTACTACCTTCTTTTCTTTGTCTCTTTTTTATTTATGTTTCAAAAACATTGGGTTGCCTCCCAATAAGCACTTGGTTTAACGTCCTCAGCCTGACATTACTTGCCATCACCCATCAAGATAAGCTGGCTCGTAGAGAGGTACCTCCTCGATGTCTTGCATCACTGAATTCTCATAGTATGGCTTCAACCTGTGCCCATTCACCTTGAATACTTTGTCCGTTTTTAAGCTCTTGATTTCCACTGCACCATGAGGAAAAACATTTGTAATAACAAAAGGTCCAATCCATCGAGATCGTAATTTACCTGGAAATAACTTGAGGCGAGAATGAAATAAAAGAACTTTCTGTCCCACTTCAAAATTCTTCCTGGGGATCATTTTATCATGAAATGCCTTAGTTCTCTCCTTGTAAATTCTGGAATTCTCATAGGCATCATTTCTAAGTTCTTCCAATTCTTGCAGTTGAAGCTTCCTTTGTTCTCCAGCAGCATCCATCTCCATGTTACAAAGCTTTACTGCCCACCATGCTTTGTGTTCGAGCTCTACTGGAAGGTGACATGGCTTACCATAGACTAACCTATATGGAGACATACCAATAGGTGTCTTGTAAGCAGTTCGATATGCCCAAAGTGCATCATTAAGTCCTAGGCTCCAATCTTTTCTGTTCGGATTCACCGTCTTCTCGAGAATGGACTTGACCTCCCGATTGGAAACTTCAACTTGACCACTAGTTTGTGGATGATATGCAGTAGACACCTTTTGAGTGATGTTGTATTTCTTGAGCAAGGCTTCAAATGATTTGTTGCAGAAGTGTGTCCCTCTATCACTAATCATGGCTCTTGGTGTTCAAATCTCGCAAAAATGTTAGATTTTACAAAATCTACAACAACTTTAGAATCATTAGTTCTCGTAGCTCCTACTTCCACCCATTTAGAAACATAATCCACAGCAAGTATAATGTAAACATTACCAAAAGATGAAGGAAAAGGACCCATGAAATCAATACCCCACACATCAAAAATCTCCACAACAAGTATAGGGGTTTGTGGCATTTGATTTTTGGCACTTAAATTACCTGTCCTTTGACAACGGTCACAAGCTTTGCAAAATAGATATGCATCTTTGAATAATGATGGCCAGTAGAATCCACAATCAAGAACTTTCAGGGCTGTTCTTTTTGGTCCGAAGTGACCGCCACATGCATAAGAATGACAGAAGGTCAAAATTGAATTAAATTCAGATTCAGAAACACACCTTCTTATCATTTGATCAGAACAATGCTTCCATAAGTATGGATCATCCCATATGTAATATTTGGCAATGTTTTTGATCTTGTCTCTTTGAGCTCGAGTCAAGTCATGTGGTAGCTTCTTGGTAACTAAGTAATTAACAATATCTGCATACCAAGGGGCTGCTACATGTAGAGACAGCAATTGTTCATCCGGAAAACTTTCTTGTAATGGCTTTACATCCTCGTCATGGACAATGCGACTGAGATGGTCTGCAACTAAGTTTTCACTTCCCTTCTTATCTTTGATCTCCAAGTCAAATTCCTGTAAAAGGAGTATCCACCTGATAAGCCTTGGTTTTGCATCTTTCTTTGTGAGCAAGTACCTCAAAGCTGCATGATCAGAATAAACGATTACTTTAGTACCAATCAAATAAGATCGAAACTTTTTTAAAGCAAAAATAACCGCTAGCAGCTCTTTCTTAGTGGTAGAATAATTAAGTTGAGCATCATTTAAAGTCCGAGATGCGTAATAAATGGCATGTGGAATTCTGCCAATTCGTTGACCCAAAACTGCACCCACAGCATAATCACTCGCATCACACATGATCTCGAATGGATGATTCCAATTTGGAGATTGGATTATTGGAACTGAAGTCAAGAGTTCCTTCAGTTTCTCAAATGCCTCTTTGCATTTCTCATCAAATTCAAAGGCCACATCATTCTGCAATAATCTGCATAGAGGCAATGCTATCTTCGAGGAATCTTTGATGAATCGACGATAGAAACCTGCATAATCGAGAAACGAACGAATATCCCGCACACTTGTGGGAAGGGGTAAGGAACATATAAGATCTATCTTGGATTTATCAACTTCTATACCCTTAGCAGAAATAACATGTCCCAAAACTATACCCTGATCTACCATAAAATGACATTTTTCCCAAGTTAGAACAAGGTTAGTTTCCATACATCTTTGAAGTATAAGTGTAAGGTTATCAAGGCATTTATCAAAAGAATCACCAAAAACCTAAAGTCATCATAAATCCTCACTATTTCTTAACATAATCAGAGAAAATACTTACCATACACCTTTGGAAAGTGGCAGGGGCATTGCAAAGACCGAATGGCATGCGTCGATAGGCAAATGTACCGAATGGACATGTGAAGATAAAATGCAAGAGAAGAGGTATTCTCAATTCAATCATTGCCTTATCATTGGCCATAAAATGCAAGAGAAGAGGTACGTGGCGTTGTTACACCTGAGTCAAGATTGTATATTTCAACAATCCTTAGGACCAGTAGCCCGCAGACTTAAGGTTTCCAGCCTATATACCTTTATTATGAAAGAACAAAACAAGAAACAAGACACTTCAAACAACTTGAAATAAACAAACTACAGATTTATTAAGAGAGAATGCGTTTCAAGAGTTAAGAAAACCCCATATTCTGCCATTCTCAGGTTTTTCCACAATGTTTTTTTTTTTTGAATCGGAACTGATAAAGACAAAAACACACAACAACTCGAAATTACATAAAACTAAACTTACTCAGAAAATAATAAAGTCCAACAAATCAGCAAACACAAACAAATCAGTTAGAATGGGTCTAAAAAGTTTAGAAGTTAGCCTCCTTATTCAGCCATTATAGATTAAAGAGATCCATAATGCGTTTCAAGAGGACTTAAACTTTTTAAGCCACCACTCTAAAAACCAAGATTAGAAAATATTAACTGGGAGGAAAGAAACAACCTAAAAAATCTCAAAATAAATAACATGAAAAACTTCAAATAAACACAATAAAAAGAAAGCAAACAAAAACAAAGCAAACCAGCAGATAGAGATTACAGATGGAGCTTTAAATCCAATTTACGCCTCTTATTGCCTTCTCCAAACCAATCTATCCGACCCATTGTTGAATCAGGCGAATAGACGAATTCTTATAATTTGTCAATTAACTCCCCTGCAGTTGAAGCTGTAACCAGGATTTGCCTCGCTGATTGTGAGATGAAGTTTTTTTCTACTGCTTGATCAAGAAAAGACAACAAACCATCAAAAAATTTATTGACATTTAACAAACCAATGGGTTTCCGATGGATGTTTAGCTGTGCCCAAGAGGTGATTTGAAATATCTCCTCTAATGTACCATAACCACCAGGCAAAGCTATAAATGCATCGGACTTAACAACCATATGTGCAATACGCTCATGCATGCTAGAGACCTGTAACTCTTCCCCGATGGTGTTGCCTACGATATCTCGTACAGCTAATGGTTTAGGGATAATGCCGAGAACTTTGCTTCCTCCTAAGGATGCAGCTGTCGACACACACCCATTAACCCAAGACTACCCCCTCCATAAATCAAATGAATACCCCTCGCAGCTAATGTCCTACCAAGATCAAGAGCTGCTGTGGTAAACTCTCCATCTTTACCAAAATTGCGATCCGCAAAATACGCATATATTGCGGAATCGCTGAATTGGTGTTTTCTCCATTTCTACAAGTGCTCTAATCTTGTGTAAGACACGTTAGAAATTAAGCTTTTCAATTGCAAGACAGGTTATGGAATGACATATGAAAATATGCAGAATGTATATATACACCCATAAAACTCTCAATTTTTGACACATGGGGACATACTTTCGGTGGGGGTTGCTCGATGCAGATTTATCGCCCCAAGATTTGAAAAATGAGATATGCTTTCGGCGAGGTTTGACAAAACCTACACACTTGTCTCCCACGTGAAGCAGGGAAAATGGAGATACACTTTCGGCGGGGGTTGACAAAACCCCCACACTTGTCTCCCACGTGAAGCATAAAAAATAGAGATACACTTTCGGTGGAGGTTGACAAACCTCCACACTTGTCTCCCACGTGTACTTATGCCATAGGGTAGTCATATGGTTTGTCAAAAAGAAAACTTGAAATTAAAACAAACAAAATCAATAAACAACAACAACACAAAAAACAATATTGATAATCAGATCAAACGAAACAAGAAAGAAATAAAATTCGACAACAACAACACACATTCAAATATACAAGTAGTTGTGATTGTGGCTCACATCTTCCTCTGGTTTTACGTCCAGTAACGGCTGAAACGCCTTCTATGAGTCGGGGATTTGCTTCCCATCCAGTTTTCTTATAAACTGGCAAACAGGGTCGTTTTTAGTCAGATTCCCTAGACTATACACTGCAATTCATCACGAAATTGTGTCCATAGATTAAGCAATTCACGCTGAACAAGTCCACAAGAATGTGACTCGAGAGTTAACAAAACATTATCCAGCGACTCATTACTCAAACCATTCTTAATAAATGAAAGTTTATCTTCTCTATTCCTGGACGCAAAACCTAATGAAGGACAAGACTGGTTACAATTCCATCTAGCACATTTATAACATACTTGTAACCTTTTCGCTCTTCGCCTCTTGGCGTAGTAGCTCTTTCCTAGACCAGGCATGTATTTTGCGAGATTACTGTCCGGCTCACCGGACAATCTCACCTTGGCTTCGATAAGCCATCGGATATTCGCAGGCACATTTAGGAGCATCATGACACAGAGTGTTTTGCCATCCATGGGATTCATGATAGATCATCAAGGGGTGCAAATTGTTACAATGGTCAGGAGTGCACGATGAACCGACTGAGGGATAAGTTCGTAAAAGAACTGGTATTGCTGTGCAGAGAATTAAAATGTCAAGATTTGTGGCTATAAGAGATCTTGAAGTCAAGCTTTCTACACATTTGTCAATGTGTCATTTTGAGTTGTCTGCAGGAATCTATGACTATCTCTTCACAGCTGGTTCATAGTTAATGGTGCATTAAAGTCTACTCTAGAATTTGAATTTGATTGCTTCGTTGGTTGGAATTTGAATTTCTAGCTTAGTTGGTTATGCTTTATTACCTAATGAGTTTACTTATGAGTCTTATTTAATAAATCAGTTGTCAATGTAGTAGTTGAGCTGTAATTGTTGAAATCATTTAATTATTGTCTTTTACCTATGCTTGGAGGGTTGTTCCAAGTTATTTAAGCTCTAAAGTTGTGTATTCAAGGGAGTGAAGTTTTGAATTCGAATTTGAGTAAAATTTCAGTGTTTATACTGATTTCTCCTTAACTCTGTATCTCTTGGTGGATTCCATATAGTTGTGAGTTAGTTTAAGCCCTGTATCCTTGGTTTACATCCTTGGGTGGTGAATTATCTGTACCCCATTGGTGTTTACTTTGGTGGTGAGCTGTTTATCCTTTCAAAGAGTGTTTGGTTTATGTTCCATTTCATTTGTTTCCAGCCATTGGTTGAGTTGATAATCAACTGAAGATCCTATCCTCATCTATTATAATCCAGCACCCGTATCAGATTTGGTATCAGAGCCATATCTCGAAGATCCGGTATCAATCAATGCCCAAAGTCTAGTCATCCGTACTTTATAAATTTTAAACACAGCATTTTGAGGAAGTGAAGGGAAATATTTACGAAGGTTCGATAGAAAGATATCAGCATCCATTGAAGAGAAGAAAAGGAGAGATATTACCGATAATGCGATCGAGTTTCTTTTTCTCCAAGATATGCGTGTTCCAAACCTTCGAACAATGGCTTCAACTCCCGTTTGAATGTTTCCTCAAGTTGCTGCACAAATGAATTCGAAGTACAGAATAATCAAATTAAAGAAAAGAAAGGAAAAGAAAAGAGTAGAAACGAAACTAAAGACACATAAAAGAGATAACAACACAATAGCAAACAAAAGTCAAAAACAAGTAAAAGAAATATAAAAACAAATAAGACAGATGGCAAAGAGAGATAAAACCTGATCATTTTGATGGCCTACGAAAGGAATCTCCTCGAGACATAAAAATCGATCATTATTACCTTATTTTATTTTTCTTTTCTTTTTTTATTTATTTTTTTAAAAACATTGGGTTGCCTCCAAATAAGCGCTTGGTTTAACGTCCTCAGCCCGACGTTGGTTCCATCCATGGAGGGGTCCAATCTCTGCTGTGCTTCTCTAATGGGCTTGAATCCCTCTTCTAACAAGATACGGTCAATGCATATGGATGGGCCTTGGATTTCAACAATTGTCCACTCAATAGCTATTTTGTGATCTGTACGTATTCGGACGAGTTTATCTTCTTGTATTCGTGCAAGGCCCATTTCCATTGTAACTCGCAAAGTATCATTCTCACCCAAGAATCCATATTTCAAATGATCTGGAAGTGACTTAAGCTCCAAGGTATTGGCTTTCATCACAGAAGGAAGAAGTTTTTCATTAGATAAAGGCAATTCAATGTACGAAACATCATACCTATTTGTGGTGATAGCTATAGTCTCATCCAATCTTGTCACAGCTTCCTCCACTTCTTTAGACACTTGTATCAGCTTTCTTGGTTCTTTGAAACTTTCGATCCTTATGTGTTCACTAATAGCAACATCCACTCCATTCTTGCGAGTTAACTCAAAACATTGCTGTGGCAAATAATCAATAACGTCAACTGCAAAAACAGAATGTAAGTCATTAGAGTACCTCATTTCCTCAAAATATTAAAACACATCACCTTGCCATCAAACTCTATGGTCAGAGTGCCATCATGAACATTAATCTTGGTTCTAACAGTTTTCAAGAATGGTCTCCCTAAAAGAATCGGTGTTGGATTAGGGGATGTCTCATCCTCTATTTCAAGGACATAGAAGTTTGCTGGGAAAACCAATTGATTCACATGCACAAGCACATCTTCCACAACTCTTTTGGGATATGCATTAAAATGATCAGCAAGTTGAATGGTAATACCAGTTTTCACAAAGGGTCCAAGATTTAAAGAAGCATAAATAGAATATGGCATGACATTAATAGATGCTTCTAAATCTAATATAGCTCTTTCAAACTTGGTTTTACCAATGGTGCATGGAATGGTGATCGTACCTGGATTATTGCATTTTGGAGCAATTTTCCTTTGCAATACAGCTAAAACATCTTCCCCCACACTTACTTTCTCATTTCCTTTTAACTTTCTTTTGCTGGTGCATAACTCCTTGAGACATTTTGTATACTGAGGTACTTGCTCGATAGCATCCAAAAGTGGTATATTTACCTCGATTTTGTGAGAAGTTTCCAGGATTTCTTGTTCTTGTTCCTCCTTCGATTTTGTAAATCTACTAGGAAAAATGGAGGAGAAACATATGAAGGAATGGGAGTTATAGGATTTACCTGAGAAGTCAGTGTTTTGTTCATGGTGGAAGTGGGGTCATCTCCTTCATCAGTTTGTGATTTCTTTGGCAGGACATCTAATTGCTCTTCATTTTGCAAAGTTATCGCACAAGAATTCTCTCTTGGATTGATCATCGTTTGACAAGATACTTCTTCTGAGCCTTGGCCCTCGAATTTGCTCATGCTAGTGGCCAATTGTCCCATTTGATTTGCCAGGTTTTGGATACTTGCCCCAGTTTCCTGCTGGAATTGCATTGTGGTAGTGGCAAGTGCATTAACAATATCCTGGAGTGACATACCTGAGTTTTCTGGAGCTGGTTGTGGTGCTGGTTGTGGCATTTTTGGTGGTTGCATTTGAAAAGGTTGCTGCACTCTAGGTTGATTGAAACCTTGTGGCCGATTTGGTATCACATTTGGAGTGATTGGTTGATGATTCCAGTAACTGAAATTATGGTGATCTTCCCATCAAGCATTGTAAGTGTTAGAGAAAGGATCATACCATTGCCTTGTTTGTCCTGGAAATCCACCCATGGCATTGGCTTGTTTCATATATTCTTCTTGTAAAGTTGGATACATGTCGATTGGATGCTCCATCGTAGAATATATCCCACATTCATAAGAGTTTTGCATATCTCCTACAGCCATGTTTTCCACAAGAGAGGTTAGCTCAGAAAGTTGTTGTTCAATGTTCGGAGTGCTTACCTCATTTACTCTCCATGGTAGTTGTGGCTCAAATCCACTACTGAATTGATAGAAGTTTACTGCCATGTTGTCTAAACACAAACAATCAGAAAAGAAAAACAAAGAAAATATGAATCAACAATGAAAACAAAATAACAAATCGATTAGAAAATCATTCCCCGGCAACGGCGCCAAAAACTTGATGCGTTCGAAACTAGCAAGTATACTAGTCGCACAGTAATAAAGTGATAAGTAAGATATCGTTCCCACGAGGATTGATTCTAATTGAATTTGTTATTTCCAGCAACAATTAACTAAATGGGGGGTTTTGTTGGTTGATTAACTAGATGAAAAACTGAATACGATGGTAATTAATGAATAACACAATGCAAACTTAATTGAAATGGAAATTAATCAATGATAGAAATCTGGTTAAGTGATAGGTGTCTATTTATGTATTACTTTTATATCAATTAGTCCATGTTTCTTTGCTATATTCCTTGGTATTTTTATGTTTTTGTGTGGTTTTGATGTTTGTAGGAGTTTTGGAACAACTTGCACAAAAATGGAGTAAAACCCTTCATTTTTACTTCTGCTAATCAACCATCTTCTCGGATTTAATTGTATTGACATACAATGAACCCGATGACATATCATATACCGTTGAAAAGCTCTCGAAGTCTACTTTTTGGAGAATTTACGGTTTATGAATCCATTCAGTGTACCGAAAGTTGTAATCAAAACAGTATGAGAAGTGTAGAAATGTAATTCCACACATCACTGTAGCATGTATAAGGACGGGACACTGTAGGCAAGTTACTGTACAGAGTATTTATAACACATTTTAGGGTTTTATTTTGATACTTGAAGAGGAGGAAACGTGGAGGAGGCTGCAGCTCTGGAATTCTTTCATCGGTCTTGGAGTTCTTGAGGAGAAAGGAGCTTGGAAAGGGAAGATACTACAATCAAAGAGAATTAAATCAAATTTGCTAGTTTTTTCCCTTCCCTTTCATTTTCTGGAATGTCCTCCCTATGTTGTATTGTATTTACCACGTTTTCTTAAACATGTGTAACTTAATCTGAATTGGTTGAGGGTGATTTCAAAGCCCCTGATATGGTTTTTGTAAGTTGATTGTGCAAGAAGTTGTTATCCAATCTCTAATTGAAGTTGCTTGTATTTTCCTATATCTAATGCTTATGATTGCTTGCTGGATTGTATTTCGAATGGCCAACTGAATATAATCTGGTTGTTGTCTATTGCTAGACTAGAAATCTTGATCCGTAATTGTCTTGAATTTCTAATCTTAGTAGCAAAATTGTGATCAGAGATTGCAATTGGAGAATACAACCTAAGTTAAATAATCCGAGCTTGTGTGTTTATTGCTTAGATCAACCATCTTTCTTATCGTAATGCATCCATTGAATTAAATTTTAGAGAGCTGTCTAGGTTGTTTTAATGGATAGAGATTAAATAAAGAGCCTGTTTTATTTACAACAAAGGAAAGATTGGGATAACAGAGCTTGTTGTTATCTACGGTTGATAATTTCAATGGTGTAATGGGATGACAATTCTATGATTAATTCGCAAATCCATATCTTATGGCAGAGAAAGATCCCCTAACCAGATTTCCGTCAGTGATTAATTCTCACTTCAATTAAGTTAGCATTGTGTTATTCTTTACTTGCATTAATATTTCATCTAGTTAATCAACCAACAAAAACCCCCCCATTTATTCTGTTTTTACTGTAAAATAACAAATTCAATTAGAATCAATCCTCGTGGGAACGATTTCTTACTTATCACTTTATTACTTGTGCGACTAATATACTTACTAGTTTCGAACGCATCAAGTTTTTAGCGCCGTTGCCGGGGATTGATTTTCTAATCGATTTGTTATTTTGTTTTCATTGTTGATTCGTATTTGTTTGTTTTTCTTTTCTGATTGTTTGTGTTTTGGCAACATGGCAGTAAATTTCCAACAATTCAGTAGCCAATTTGAGCCACAATTACATTGGAGTGTAAATGAGGTAAGCACTCAGAACATTGAACAACAACTTTCTGAGCTAACCTCTCTTGTGGAAAACATGGCTGTAGGACATATTCAGAAATCTTATGCATTTGGGATATATTCTACCATGGAGCATCCAATCGACATGTATCCAACTTTACAGGAAGAATATATGGAACAGGCCAATGCCATGGGTGGATTCCAGGACAATACGAGGCAATGGTATGATCCTTTCTCTAGCACTTAACCAGTGCTGGAGTGGGAAGATCAACATAATTTCAGTACTGGAATCCACAACCAATCAGTCCAAATATGATACCAAATCGGCCACAAAGTTTTCAATCACCTGAGGTGCATCAACTTTCACATGCAACCACCACCACTGCCACATCCAGCATCGCAACCAGCTTCGCAAAACTCAGGTATGTCTCTCGAAGATATTGTTAATGCACTTGCCACTAACACAATGCAATTCCAGCAGAAAACTGGGGCAAGTATCCAAAACCTGGCAAATCAAATGGGACAATTGGCTACTAGCATGAGCAAATTCGAGGGCCAATGCTCAAAAAAAGTATCTTCTCAAACGGTGATCAATCAGAGAGAATGCTTGTGCGATAATGACGTTGCGAAGTGGAGAGCAATTCGAAATGGAGAGCAAATGGAAACTGGGGCAGTATCCAAAACCTGACAAAGAAATACAACTGATGAGGCGATGACACACACTTCCACCATGAAACAACACAGTCATCTTTCTGAGGTAGATCTCAAAACTCAAATTCCTTCTTATGTTACTCCTCCACCATTTCCTAGCAGATTTGCAATATCAAAGAAGGAGGAACAAGAACAAGAAATCCTGGAAACTTCACACAAAATCGAGGTAAATATATCACTTCTGGATGCTATCGAGCAAGTACCTCGTTGTACAAAATTTCTCAAGGAGTTTTGCACCAACAAGAGAAAGTTGAAGGGAAATGAGAATGTAAGTGTGGGGGAAAATGTTTCAGCTGTATTGCAAAGAAAAATTCCTCCGAAATGCAAAGATCCAGGTACGTCCACCACCCCATACACCATTGGTAATACCAAGTTTGAAAGAGCTATGTTAGATTTAGGAGCATCTATTGATGTCATGCCATATTCTATTTATGCTTCTTTAAATCTTGGACCTTTTGCGAAAACTGGTATTACCATTCAGTTTGCTGATCATTTTAATGCATATCCCAAAAAAGTTGTGGAAGATGTGCTTGTGCAGGTGAATCAATTGGTTTTCCCAGCAGACTTCTATGTCCTTAAAATAGAGGATGAGACATCTCCTAATCCAACACCGATTCTTTTAGGGAGACCATTCTCGAAAACTGCTGGAATCACGATTGATGATCATTATGGCACTTTCACCATGGAGTTTGATGGAAAAGTGATCCGTTTCAGTATTTTCGAGGCAATGAGTGAGCACATAGGGCAGGAAATTCCAAAGAACCAAGAAGGTTGATACAAGTGTCCAAAGAAATGGAGGAAGCTATGGCATGCTTAGATGAGACTATAGCTATAATCACAAACATGTATGATGTTTCGTACATTGAATTGCCTTTATCTAATGAGAAACTTCTTCCTTCTGTGATGAAAGCCAATACCTTGGAGCTTAAGCTACTTCCAGATTATTTGAGGCATGTGTTTTTGGGTGACAAAGATCCTTTTCTAGTTACAATAGAAATGGGCCTTGCACCACTACAAGAAGAGAAACGCGTCCGAGTATTTAGAGTTCACAAAACAGCTATTAAGGGGACAATTGCTAACATCCAAGGCCCAGCCATATGCTTACACCATTTCTTGTTAGAAGAAGGATCCAAGCCCACTAGAGAAGCACAGCGGAGATTGGATCCTCCCATGATGGAACCAACGTCGGGCTGAGGACGTTAAACCAAGCGCTTATTGGGAGGCAACCTAGTGTTTTTGAAAAATAAAAAAAAGAAGAAAAGAAAAATAAAATGAGGTAATAATGATCGATTTTTGTGTCTCGGGGAGATTCCTTTCATAGACCATCAAATTGATCAGGTTTTATCTCTCTTTGCCATCTGTCTTATTTGTTTTTATATTTTTTTTACTTGTTTTTTACTTTGTTTGCTATCATGTTGTTATCTCTTTTATGTGTCTTTAATTTCGTTTCTGCTCTTTTCTTTTCGTTTCTTTTGTTTAATTTGATTATTTTGTACTTTGTGCTCATTTGTGCAACAGCTTGAGGAAACACCGAAACAAGAATTGAAGCCATTGCTTGAAGGTTGGGGGGGGGGGGGGGGGGGGGGGGGGGGGGGGGGGGGGGGGGGGAGGGGGGGGGGGGGGGGGGGGGGGGGGGGGTTTGAAGCGTGCATATCTTAGAGAAGAATAGACTCAAACGGATTACTGGTAATATCTTTCCTTTTCTCCTCCTCAATGGATGCCGATATCTTTCTGTCGAACCTTCGTAAATATTTCCCTTCACTTCCTCAAAATGCTGTGTTTAAAATTTATAAAGTACGGATGACTAGACTTTGGGCATTGATGCTCCTAAATGTGCCTGCTGATATCCGATGGCTTATCGAAGCCAAGGTGAGTTTGTCCGGTGAGCCGGACATTAATCTCGCAAAATACATGCCTGGTCTAGGAAAGAGCTACTACGCCAAGAGGCGAAGAGCGAAAAGGTTACAAGTATGTTATAAAATGTGCTAGATGGAATTGTAACCAGACTTGTCATTCATTAGGTTTTGCGTCCAGGAATAGAGAAGATAAACTTTCATTTATTAAGAATGGTTTGAGTAATGAGTCGCTGGATAATGTTTTGTTAACTCTCGAGTCACATTCTTGTGGACTTGTTCAGCGTGAATTGCTTAATCTATGGACACAATTTCGTGATGAATTGCAGTGTTATAGTCTAGGGAATCTGACTAAAAACGACCCTGTTTGCCAGTTTATAAGAAAACTGGATGGGAAGCAAATCCCCGACTCATAGAAGGCGTTTCAGCCGTTACTGGACGTAAAACCAGAGGAAGATGTGAGCCACAATCACAACTACTTGTATATTTGAATGTGTGTTGTTGTTGTCGAATTTTATTTCTTTCTTGTTTCGTTTGATCTGATTATCAATTTTGTTTTTGTGTGTTGTTGTCGAATTTTTTTTTTGTTTCGTTTGATATGATTATCAATGTTGTTTTTGTGTTGTTGTTGTTTGTTGTTTTGTTTGTTTTAATTTCAAGTTTTCTTTTTGACAAACCATATGACTACCCTATGGCATAAGTACACGTGGGAGACAAGAGTGTAGGTTATGTCAACCTCCACCGAAAGTATATCTCTACTTTTCATACTTCACGTGGGAGACAAGTGTGGCGGTTTTGTCAAACCCCACCGAAAGTATATTTCCATTTTTCATGCTTCACGTGGGAGACAAGTGTGTAGGTTTTGTCAAACCCCGCTGAAAGCATATCTCATTTTTTTCAAATCTTGGGGCGATAAATCTGCATCGAGCAACTCCCACCGAAATTATGTCCCCATGTGTCAATTTGAGAGTTTTACGTGTGTATATATCCATGCTGCATATTTTAAAATGTCATTTTATAACCTGTCTTGCACTTGAATCGCATAATACCTAACGTACATCATTGTCTTGCACAAGTTTAGAGCACTTTAGAAATGGAGAAAACACCAATTCGGCGATTCCAAAAATATGCGTATTTTGTGGATCGCAATTTGGTAAAGATGGAGAGTTTACAACAGCAGCTCTTGATCTTGGTAGGACATTAGCTGCGAGGGGTATTCATTGGATTTATGGAGGGGGTAGTCTTGGGCTAATGGGGTGTGTGTCAACAGCTGCATCCCTAGGAGGGAGCAAAGTTCTCGGCATTATCCCTAAACCATTAGCTGTACGAGATATCGTAGGCAACACAATCGGGGAAGAGTTACAGGTCTCTAGTATGCATGAGCGTATTGCACATATGGTTGTTAAGTCCGATGCATTTATAGCTTTGCCGGGTGGTTATGGTACATTAGAGGAGATATTTCAAATCACCTCTTGGGCACAGCTAAACATCCATCGGAAACCCATTGGTTTGTTAAATGTCAATAATTTTTTTGATGGTTTGTTGTCTTTTCTTGATCAAGCAGTAGAAAAAAACTTCATCTCACAGTCGGCGAGGCAAATCCTGGTTACAGCTTCAACTGCAGGGGAGTTAATTGACAAATTACAAGAATTCGTCTATTCGTCTGATTCAACAATGGCTCGGATAGATTGGTTTGGAGAAGGCAATAAGAGGCGTAAACTGGATTTAACTCTCCATTTGTAATCTCTATCTGCTGGTTTGCTTTGTTTTTGTTTGCTTTCTTTTTATTGTGTTTATTTGAGAGTTTTCATGTTATTTCTTTTGAGCTTTTTCAAGTTATTTTTTTCGTCCCAGGTAATATTTTCTAATCTCGGTTTTTAGAGTGGTGGATTAAAAAGTTCAAGTTCTCTTGAAACGCATTCTGGATCTCTTCAATCCATAATGGCTGAATAAGGAGGCTAACTTCTAAACTTTTTAGACCCATTCTAACTAACTTGTTTTTGTTTGCTGACTTGTTGAACTTTGTTATTTTATGAGTGAGTTTAGTTTTGCGTAATTTAGTGTTGTTATGTGTTTTTGTCTTTATCAGTTTCGATTAAAAAAAAAAACATTGTGGAAAAACCTGAGAATGGCAGAATATGGGGTTTCCTTAACTCTTGAAACGCATTCTCTCCAAATAAATCTGTAGTTTGTTTATTTTCTGTTGTTTGAAGTGTCTTGTTTCTTGTTTTGTTCTTCATAATAAAGGTATATAGGCTGGAAACCTTAAGTCTGCGGGCTACTGGTCCTAAGGATTGTTGAAATATACAATCTTGACTCAGGTGTAACAACGCCACGTACCTCTTTTCTTGCATTTTGTGGTCGATGATAAGATAATGATTGAATTAAGAATAACTCTTGGAAAATGATAAATGATGCATGGATCTGTGTGCTTGAAATGTTTATTGGTTTTCGCTTTGCTTTTGATTCCTTGCGCAACATTGAGCACTGAGCTATTATCACTGAGTTATTTGTTCACTTAGAGAAAGATTATGTAATTTAAATGTTTCTTCAGATTTCAATGAATTCTAGAACTTGTTTGATGGTCACTCGAGGCGAAATCCTAGACTGTGCAACATTGGGGAAATGATTTAGGCCATCTTGGACCGTTTGAGCCTTAATAGCCAACCTTGACTAAAATTGATCGTTAGTTACCCCTTTGAGCTTGAAGCCTTTTCTTTGTGAAATCAACTAAAAGATTTGCCTAACCTAAAATGAAGTCAAAACTAGCCCATCCCTACTTACGAGCAGTAAATCATTCACCAATAAATTCTAAGCGATAAGGTGGGAAGTAGAGATGTTGGACTGCCATGAGCAGCAAGTGAGTTATTAGTTGAAAAATAAAAAAAAGCCAATCTGTACTTATCGTCCCTGTACTTACACATTGAGGACAATGTGTTGTTTAAGTGTGGGGGAGGGGAAGTGTAATAAAAAAAAAAAAGAAAGAAAGAAAAAAAAAGAGAAGAACAAAAGAAGAAGAATAAGAGATCTATACCCTTAAGTGTTCTTAAAAAGAATGAAACAACAAAGTGTGGGGGTGTAGTTTTCTTTTGTTTTCTGCAAAAAAAAAAAAAAAAAGATTGAGTGTTCTAAATAAGTTTTGTGGAGTAACCTGGTGAATTGAAATGAAGTTGTGTTATAGGGTTGAGCTCTACATAGTCTTGAATGATTTATGTGTTTGTGGGTGATTTGAGCCAAATTATTATCCTTTATCATACCTTCACCAAGCCAAACGTTACAAGCTTAATAAAGTCCTACTTGATCCTTGGTGTTGTGCATGTCTACATTAGTGGAGATTGACTTGAAAAGCAGGCCTATGGAGTACATTTATACACACATCTTCAATATTAAATATGATTCATTTTTATGCATAAACTCTTCCGGTTTACAAGTGATTAGGTGAGAATGGCTCTACACACACACACTTGAGGAATTGAAGTGAAGCGAAACTAATTTTTGAGATAAAATTCTTGATCAAGTGCATTATTGTGAAGTGTTTCCTGGGTTATAATTAGTACAATCTTTGCGGCCTTTGCAAAGTACAACATTGTGTTTTTAATTTTTTGTTGATTCTGTTTCGGTTTAGTTTTATTTCATATTGTCGTAGTTGCTCGAGGACTAGCAAAGTCTAAGTGTGGGGGAATTTGGTAAGTGTCTATTTATATATCATTTTCATATCAATTCGTCCATGTTTCTTTGCTATATTCCTTGGTATTTTTATTTTTTTGTGTGGTTTTGATGTTTGTAGGATTTTTGGAGCAACTTGCACAAAAATGGAGTAAAACCCTTCATTTTCACCTCTGCTAGTCAACCATCTTCTCGGATTTAATTGTATTGATATACAATGAACCCGATGACATATCATATACCGTCGAAAAGCTCTCGAAGTCTACTTTTTGGAGAAATTTACGGTTTATGAATCCATTCAGTGTACCGAAAGTTGTAATCAAAACAGTGTGATAAGTGTAGAAATGTAATTCCACACATCACTGTAGCATGTATAATACGGGACACTGTAGCACATTACTGTAGCAGAGTATTTAAACACATTTTAGGGTTTTATTTCATAACTTGAAGAGGGAGAACGTGGAGGAGGCTGCATCTTTGGATTTCTCTCATCTCTTAGAGTTCTTGAAGGAGATTGAAGGCTTGGAAAGAGGAAGAACTACAAATCTTAATAGATTTCATCAATTTTGCTAAGTTTTCCCTTTTCCTCTCATTTTCTGGAATGTCTCCATATTCTATTGTATTTGTGTTCTGTCTGAATATATGTAACTAAATCTGAATTGGTTTAGGGTGATTTCAAAGCCCTTGATATGGTTTTTGTGAATTGATTGTGCAAGGAATTGTTATCCAATTCTCTAATTGAAGTTGCTTGTATTTTCCCATGTTTAATGCTTATGATTGCTTGCTGGATTGTATTTGGGTGTCCAACTGAATATAATCTGGATATTGTCTATTGCTAGACTAGAAATCTTGATCCGTAATTGTCTTGAATTTCTAATCATTAGTAGCAAAATTGTGATCAGAGATTGCAATTGGAGAATATAACCTTAGTTAAATAATCCGAGCTTGTGTGTTTATTGCTTAGATCAACCTGTCTTTCTTTTCATAATGCATCCATTGAATTAAATTTAGAGAGCTTGTTCTAGGTTGTTTAATGGATAGAGATTAAGTAAAGAGCTATTTTATTTAACAACAAAGTAAGGAAAGATTGGGATAACAGAGCTTGTTGTTATCTACGGTTGATAATTTCAATGGTGTAATTTGATGACAATTCTACAATAAATTTGCAAATCCATATCTTGTGGTAGAGAAGGATCCCTTAACCAGGTTTTTCTCATTGATTTTTCAATCTGTTTAAATTTGCATTGTGTTATTCTTTACTTGCATTAATATTTCATCTAGTTAATCAATCAATAAAAACCCCCCGTTTATTCTTTTTTTACTGTAAAATAACAAATTCAATTAGATCAATCCTCGTGGGAATGATATCTTACTTATCACTTTATTACTTGTGCGACTAGTATACTTGCTAGTTTCGAACGCATCATGTCCCTCTTTCAAAATCTTATTTCTCCTTCAAGAACTCCAAGGGAGGAGAGAAATCCAGAAATGTAGCCTCCTCCCACGTTTTCCCCTCTTCAAGTTATGAAAATAAAACCCTAAAATGTGTTTAAATACTCTGCTACAGTGACTTGCTACAGTGCCCCGTATTATACATGCTCCAGTGGCTTGTGGACTTATATTTCTATACATCTCACACTGTTTTGATTACAACTTTTGGTACACTGAATGGATTTATAAACCTTAAATTTCTCCAGAAAATAGACTTCGAGAGCTTTCCAACAGTATATAATATGTCATCGGGTTCATTGTATATCAATACAATTAAATCCGAGAAGATGGTTGACTAGCAGAGGTGAAAATGAAGGGTTTTACTCCATTTTTTGTGCAAGTTGCTCCAAAACTCCTACAAACATTAAAACCACACAAAGACATAAAAATACCAAGGAATATAGCAAAGAAACATGGACCGATTGATTAAAAGTAATACATAAATAACACCTATCAAATTCCCCCACACTTAGACTTTGCTAGGCCTCGAGCACTAAAATGTACAGAAACAAACTAAACCGAAACAGAATCAAAGAAAAATTACTAACCACACAAATGCTTCAACTTGTAAATAGCCTGAAGATTGTACTTATTATTAACCAAGGAAAACTTCAAAATAATGCACTTGAATCAAGAATTTATCTTAAAGATTAGTTTCGCTTCATTTCAATTCCTCAAGTGTGTGTGGGTAGAGCCATTCTCACCTAATCACTTGTAACCCGGATGAGTTTATGCATAAAAATGAATCATATTTAATATTGAAGATGTGTGTATAAATGAACTCCATAGCCCTGCTTTTCAAGTCACTCTCCACTAATGTAGACATGCACAACACCAAGGATCAAGTAGGACTTTATTAAGCTTGTAACGTTTGGCTTGGTGAAGGTATGATAAAGGATAATAATTTGGCTCAAATCACCCACAAACACATAAATCATTCAAGACTATGTAGAGCTCAAGCCTATAACAAAACTTCAGTTCAATTCCCCCGGTTCTCCCCCAAACTTATTTAGAACACTCATCTTTTTTTTTTTTTTTTTTTGCAGAAAACAAAAGAAACTACACCCCCACACTTTGTTGTTTCATTCTTTTTAAGGAACACTTAAGGGTATAGATCTCTTTATTCTTCTTCTTTTGTTCTCTCTTCTTTTTTTTCTTTTTTTTTTATTGCACTTCCCCTCCCGCACACTTAAACAACACATTGTCCTCAATGTGTAAGTACGTGGACGATAAGTATAGATTGGCTGTTTTTTTTTTTTTTTACAAACACAATAGGACTCACTTGCATTGCTCATGACACATCCCAACCTCCTCTAACTTCCCAAAACCAGAACATAACTCAGAATTTAATTGTGAAATAATCTACATGCTCGTAGGTAAGGGATAAACTGTTTGGAGCAAATTCATTTGAGGTTAGGAAATATTTTAGTGAGTTAACAAAGAAAAAGGCTTACAAAGGCTCAAAGGGGTAACTAGGGATCAATTTCAGTCAAGGTTGGCTATTAAGGCTCAAACGGTCCAAAGATGGCCTAAATCATTTCCCTAATGTTGCACAGTCTAGGATTTCGCCTCGAGTGACCATCAAACAAGTGCTAGAATTCATTGAAATCTGGAGAAACACTTAAATTACATAAACTTTCTCTAAGTAAACAAATAACTCAGTGATAATAGCTCAGTGCTCACTGTTGCGCAAGGAATCAAAAGCAAAGCGAAAACCAATAAACATTTCAAGCACCCAGATCCATGCATCATTTATCATTTTCCAAGAGTTATTCTTAATTCAATCATGATCTTATCATTGACCCACAAAATGCAAGAAAAGAGGTACGTGGCGTTGTTACACCTGAGTCAAGATTGTATATTTCAACATCCTTAGGACCATTAGCCCGCAGACTTAAGGTTTCCAGCCATAATACCTTTATTAAGAAAAGAACAAAACAAGAAACAGACCTTCAAACACATGACATAAATAAACTACAGATTTAGAACTCAATCTCACCCCCTGGCGATTAATGTCCGTCGCACCGGACATCTCACCTTGCTTCGATAAGCCATCGGATATCGCAGGCACTTTAGAAGCATCAATGTCCAAAGTCTAGTCATCGTACTTTATAAATTTTAAACACAGCATTTTGAGGAAGTGAAGGGAAATATTTACGAAGGTTTGACAGAAAGATATCGGCATCCATTGGAGAAGAGAAAATGAGAGATATTACCGATAATACGATTGAGTTTGTTCTTCTCCCAGATATGCACGTTTCAAACCTTCGGGCAATGGTTTCAGCTCCCCTTTGGATGTTTCCTCAAGCGTTGCACAAATGAATTCGAAGTACGAAATAATCAAATTAAACAAAAGGAAGGAAAAGAAAAGAGCAGAAACGAAACTAAAGACACATAAAAGAGATAACAACATGATAGCAAACAAAAGTAAAAAACAAGTAAAAAAATATAAAAACAAATAAGATAGATGGTAAAGAGAGATAAAACCTTGTCAATTTAGTGGTCTACGAAAGGAATCTCCTCGAGACACAAAAATTGATCATTAATTACCTTTTATTTTATTGTTTCTTTTCTTTTTTATTTATTTGTCAAAAACATTGGGTTGCCTCCATAAGCCGCTTGGTTTAACGTCCTCATCCCGATGTTGGTTCCATCATGGGAGGGTCCAATCTCCGCTGTGCTTCTCTAGTGGGCTTGGATCCTTTTTCCAACAAGAATTGTTGCATGCATATGGCTGGCCTTGGATGTTAGCAATCGTCCACCCAATAGATATTTTGTGATCTGTAAGTATTCGGACGAGTTTCTCTTCTTGTATTCGGTGCAGGCCCATTTCCCCCCCCATTGTGATAGGTGTCTATTTATGTATTACTTTTATATCAATTCGTCCATGTTTCTTTGCTATATTCCTTGGTATTTTTATGTTTTTGTGTGGTTTTGATGTTTGTAGGAGTTTTTGAGCAACTTGCACAAAAATGGAGTAGAACCCTTCATTTTCACCTCTGCTAGTCAACCATCTTCTCGGATTTAATTGTATTGATATACAATGAACTCGATGACATGTTATATACCGTTGGAAAGCTCTCGAAGTCTATTTTCTGGAGAAATTTACGGTTTATAAATCCATTCAGTGTCCAAAAGTTGTAATCAAAACAGTGTGAGATGTATAGAAATATAATTCCACAAGCACTGTAGCATGTATAATACGGGGCACTGTAGCAAGTCACTGTAGCAGAGTATTTAAACACATTTTAGGGTTTTATTTTCAGAACTTGAAGAAGGGAAAACGTGGGGAGGAGGCTGCATTTCTGGATTTCTCTCATCCCTTGGAGTTCTTGAAGGAGAAAGAAGATTTTGAAAGAGGAGTAACTACAATTCCTAGAAGATTCATCTACAAAGAAGATTTTCAAAGAATTTGCTAAGTTCTTTCTTTCTTTTTCAATTCTGGAATTTCTCTGTATTGTATTTGTTTTTCTGATTGAATATGTGTAACTAAATCTGAATTGGTTGAGGGTGATTTCAAAGCCCTTGATATGGATTTGGTGAGTTGATGGTGTAAGAAATTGTTATCCAATTCTCTAATTGAAGTTGCTTGTATTTTCCCATATCTAATGCTTATGATTGCTTACTGATTGTATTTGGAATGTCCAACTGAATATAATCTGTTGTTGTCTATTGCTAGATTAGAAATCTTGATCCGTAATTGTCATGAATTTCCAATCATTAGTAGCAAAATTGTGATCATAGATTGCAATTGGAAAATACAACCTAGGTTAAATAATCTGAACTTGTGTGATTATTGCTTAGATCAACCTATCTTTCGCATCGTAATGCTTTCATTGAATTAAACTTAGAGAGCTTGTTCTAGGTTGTTTAATGGATAGAGATTAAATAAAGAGCTTGTTTTATTTAACAACAAAGTAATGAAAGATTGGGATAACAGAGCTTGTTGTTATCTACGGTTGATAACTTCAATGCTGTAATTGGATTACAAGTCTATGTTAATTCACAAATTCATATCTTGTGGCAGAGAATGAACTCTTAACCAAGTGTCTCTCATTGATTTTTCACTCCATTTAACTTTGCTTTGTGTTATTCTTCATTTGCTTTCATATTAAGTTTAGTTAATCAATCAACAAAACCCCCCCTGTTTAGTTTATTATTGTTGGAAAATAACAAATTCAATTAGAAGCAATCCTCGTGGGAACGATATCTTACTTATCACTTTATTACTTGTCGACTAGTATAACTTTCTAGTTTCAACGCTTACCTTGTAATTGGCAAAGTATCATCTCACGCCAAGAATCCATGATTCAATGTCTGGCAGTGATTAAGACGCCAGGTATTGGTTTTCATCACAGAAGGAAGATGTTTCTCATTAGATAAAGTAAATTGAATGTACGAAACATCATACCTATTTGTGGTTATTGCTATGGTCTCATCTAAGCTTGCCACAGCTTCCTCCATTTCTTTGGACACTTGTATCAAAATTCTTGACTCATTGGAATTTTCTGTCCATATATGCTCACTGATAGGTGTCTATTTATGTATTACTTTTATATCAATTCGTCCATGTTTCTTTGCTATATTCCTTGGTATTTTTATGTTTGTGTGTGGTTTTGATGTTTGTAGGAGTTTTGGAGCAACTTGCACAAAAATGGAGTAAAACCCTTCATTTTCACCTCTGCTAGTCAGTGATCTTCTCGGATTTAATTGTATTGATATACAATGAACCCGATGACATGTTATATACCGTTTGAAAGCTCTCGAAGTCTATTTTCTGGAGAAATTTACGGTTTATAAATCCATTCAGTGTACAAAAAGTTGTGATCAAAACAGTGTGAGATGTATAGAAATATAATTCCACAAGCACTGTAGCATGTATAATACGGGGCACTGTAGCAATTCACTGTAGCAGAGTATTTAAACACATTTTATGGTTTTATTTTCATAACTTGAAGAGGGGAGAACGTGGTAGAGGCTGCAACTCTGGAATTCTTTCATCTCTTGGAGTTCTTGAAGGAGAAAGGAAGCTTGGAATGAGGAAGAACTACATTCCAAAGAGAATTACATCAAATTTGCTAAGTTTTTCCCTTCCCTTTCATTTTCTGGAATGTCTCCATGTTGTATTGTATTTACCAGTTCTTAAACATGTGTAACTGAATCTGAATTGGTTGAGGGTGATTTCAAAGCCCCTGATATGGTTTTTTGTAAGTTGATTGTGTAAGGAATTGTTATCCAATTCTCTAATTGAAGTTGCTTGTATTCTCCCATATTTAATGCTTATGATTGCTTGCGGATTGTATTTGAGTGGCCAACTGAATATAATCTGGTTGTGATTTATTGCTAGACTAGAAATCTTGATCCGTAATTGTCTTGAATTTCTAATCATTAGTAGCAAATTGTGATCAGAGATTACAATTGGAGAATACAACCTAAGTTAAATAATCCGAGCTTGTGTGTTTATTGTTTAGATCAACCTATCTTTCTTATCATAATGCATCCATTGAATTAAATTTAGAGAGCTTGTTCTAGGTTGTTTAATGGATAGAGATTAATAAAGAGCCTGTTTTGTTTAACAACAAAGTAAGGAAAGATTGGGATAACAGAGCTTGTTGTTATCTACGGTTGATAATTTCAATGGTGTAATTGGATGACAATTCTATGATTAATTAGCAAATCCATATCTTGTGGCAGAGAAGGATCCCTTAACCAGGTGTCTCTCATTGAGTTTTCACTCAAATTAACTTTCTGTTTTGTTATTCTTTAATTGCATTAATATTTCATCTAGTTAATCAATCAACAAAACCCCCTCATTTAGTTTAATGTTGCTTTCGAATAACAAATTCAATTAGAATCAATCCTCGTGGGAACGATAGCTTACTTATCACTTTATTACTTGTGCGACTAGTATACTTGCTAGTTTCGAACGCATCAAGTTTTTGGCGCCGTTGCCGGGGATTGTTTTTCTAATCGATTTGTTATTTTGTTTTCGTTTGTTGATTCGTAATTTTTTTTTTGTTTTTCTTTTCTGATTGTTTGTGTTTAGGAGACATGGCAGTAAACTTTCAACAATTCAGTAGCCGATTTGAGCCACAATTACATTGGAGTGTAAATGAGGTAAGCACTCAGAACATTGAACAAATTTCTGAGCTAGCTTCTCTTGTGGAAAACATGGCTGTAGGAGATATGCAGAAATCTTATGCATGTGGGATATATTCTACCGTGGAGCATCCAATCGACATGTATCCAACTTTACAAGAAGAATATATGGAACGGGCCAATGCCATGAGTGGATTTCCAGGACAACCAAGGCAATGGTATGATCCCTTCTGTAATGCTTACAATGCCGGATGGGGAGATTACCCTAATTTTAATTACTGGAATCATCAACCAATCGCCCCAAATGCCATACGAAATCAGCCACAAGGTTTTAATCAACCTAGAGTGCATCATCCATTTCAAATGCAACCACCACCAATGCCACAACCAGCACCACAACCAGCTCCAGAAAACTCAGGTATGTCACTCCAGGATATTGTTAATGAACTTGCCACTAACACAATGCAATTCCAGCAGGAAACTGGGGCAAGTATCCAAAACCTGGTAAATCAAATGGAACAATTGGCTACTAGCATGAGCAAATTCGAGGGCCAAGGCTCAGAAGAATTATCTTGTCAAACGGTGATCAATCCAAGAGAGAATTCTTGTGATGTCCTACCAAAGAAATCACAAACTGATGAAGGAGATGACACCACTTCTACCATGAACAAAACACTTACTTCTCAGGTAAATCCTATAAGTCTCATTCCTTCATATGTTTCTCCTCCAATTTTTCTTAGTAGATTTGCAAAATCGAAGGAGGAACAAGAACAAGAAATCCTGGAAACTTCTCGTAAAATCGAGATAAATATACCACTTCTGGATGCTACCGAGCAAGTGCATTGTTATACAAAATGTCTCAAAGAGTTATGCACCAGCAAGAGAAAGTTAAAAGGGAATGAGAAAGTAAGTGTGGAGGAAAATGTTTCAACTGTACAACAAAGAAAAATTCCTCCGAAATGCAGTAATCCAGGTACGATCACCATTCCATGCACCATTGGTAAAACCAAGTTTGAAAGAGCTATGTTAGATTTAGAAGCATCTATTAATGTCATGCCATATTCTATTTATGCTTCTTTAGATCTTGGACCTTTTGCGAAAACTAGTATTACCATTCAACTTGCTGATCATTTTAATGCATATCCCAAAAGAGTTGTGGAAGATGTGCTTGTGCAGGTGAACCAATTGATTTTCCCAGCAAACTTCTATGTCCTTGAAATAGAGGATGAGACATCTCCTAATCCAACTTCGATTCTTTTTGGGAGACCATTCTCGAGAACTGTTAGAACTAAGATTGATGTTCATGATGGCACTCTCATCATAGAGTTTGATGGCAAGGTGATATGTTTCAATATTTTTGAGGCAATGAGGTACTCTAGTGACTTACATTCTGTTTTTGCAGTTGACGTTGTTGATTCTTTGCCACAACAATATTTTGAGTTAACTCGCAAGAATGGATTGGATGTAGCTATTAGTGAGCATATAGGGATAGAAAATTCCAATGAGTCAGGAATTTTGATACAAGTGTCCAAAGAAATGGAGGAAGCTGTGGCATTCTTAGATGAGACCATAGCCATAACCACAAATAGGTATGATGTTTCATGCATTCAATTTCCTTTATCTAATGTGAAACTTCTCTCTTCTGTGATGAAGGCCAATACCGTGGAGCTTAAGTCACTTCCAGATCATTTGAATCATGGATTCTTGGGTGAGAACGGTACTTTGTCAATTATAATAGAAATGGGCCTTGCACCAATACAAGAAGTGAAACTCGTCCATGTACTTAGAGATCACAAAACGGCTATTGGGTGGGCAAGTGCTCACATCCAAGGCCCAGCCATATGCATGCACCATTTCTTGTGGAAAAAAGGATCCAAGCCCACTAGAGAAGCACAGCGAAGATTGGATCCTCCCATGATGGAACCAACGTCGGGCTGAGGACGTTAAACCAAGCGCTTATTGGGAGGCAACCCAATGTTTTTGAAAAATAAAAAAAAAGAAAAGAAAAATAAAATGAGGTAATAATGATCGATTTTTGTGTCTCGAGGAGATTCCTTTCATAGGCCATCAAATTGATCAGGTTTTATCTCTCTTTGCCATCTGTCTTATTTGTTTTTATATTTTTTACTTGTTTTTTGACTTTTGTTTGCTATTGTGTTGTTATCTCTTTTATGTGTCTTTAGTTTCGTTTCTGCTCTTTTCTTTTCCTTTCTTTTGTTCAATTTGATTACTCTGTGCTTTGAGCTCATTTGTGCAGCAACTTGTGGAAACATCTAAACGGAAGCTGAAGCCTGATGCGTTCGAAACTAGCAAGCATACTAGTCGCACAAGTAATAAAGTGATAAGTAAGATATCGTTCCCACGAGGATTGATTCTAATTGAATTTGTTATTGTCCAACCACAATTAACTAAATGGGGGGGGTTTTGTTGAATGATTAACTAAATGAAATAAGAATGCAAATTAAGAATAACAACTGTCTCTTATACACATCTAGATGTGTATAAGAGACAGAATCTGGTTAAGGGATCCTTCTCTACCACAAGATATGGATTTTCGAATTAATCATAGAATTGTCATCCAATTACACCATTGAAATTATCAACCGTAGATAAAAACAAGCTCTGTTATCCCAATCTTTCCTTACTTTGTTGTTAAATAAACAGGCTCTTTATTTAATCTCTATCCATTAAACAACCTAGAACAAGCTCTCTAAATTTAATTCATGGATGCATTATGAACAGAAAGACAGATTGATCTAAGCAATAAACACACAAGCTCGGATTATTTAACTTAGGTTGTATTCTCCAAGTGCAATCTCTGATCCCAATTTTGCTACTAAGGATTAGAAATTCAAGACAATTACGGATCAAGATTTCTAGTCTAGCAATAGACAACAACCATATTATATTCAGTTGGCCATTCGAAATACAATCCAGCAAGCAATCATAAGCATTAGATATAGGAAAATACAAGCAAATTCAATTAGAGAATTGGATTACAACTTCTTGCCCAATCAACTTACAAAAACCATATCAGGGGCTTTGAAATCACCCTCAATCAATTCAGATTCAGTTACACATGTTTAAGAATGTGGTGAATACAATACAACATGGAGACATTCCAGAAAATGAAAGGGAAGGGAAAAACTTAGCAAATTTGATGTAATTCTCTTTGATTGTAGTTCTTCCTCTTTCCAAGCTTCCTTTCTCCTTCAAGAACTCCAAGAGATGAAAGAATTCCAGAGCTTCAGCCTCCACCACGTTCTCCCCTCTTCATGTTATCAAAATAAAACCCTAAAATGTGTTTAAATACTCTGCTACAGTTACCTGCTACTGTGTCCCGTATTATACATGCTACAGTGATTTGTGGAATTACATTTCTATACTTCTCACACTGTTTTGATTAAAACTTTTGGTACACTGAATGGATTTATAAACCGTAAATTTCTCCATAAAATAGACTTCGAGAGCTTTCCAACGGTATATAATATGTCATCGGGTTCATTGTATATCAATACAATTAAATCCGAGAAGATGGTTTACTAGCAGAGGTGAAAATGAAGGGTTTTACTCCATTTTTGTGCAAGTTGCTCCAAAACTCCTACAAACATCAAAACCACACAAAAACATATAAATACCAAGGAATATAGCAAAGAAACATGGACGAATTGATATGAAAATGATATATAAATAGACACTTATCAAATTCCCCCACACTTAGACTTTGCTAGTCCTCGAGCAACTACGACAATATGAAATCAAACTAAACCGAAACAGAATCAACAAAAAATTAAAACACACAAATGCTTCATCTTGCAAATAGGCCTCAAAGATTATACTTAATTATAACCCAAGGAAAACTTCAAATAATGCACTTGATCAAGAATTTTATCTCAAAGATTAGTTTCGCTTCATTTCAATTCCTCAAGTGTGTGTGTGTAGACCCATTCTCACCTAATCACTTGTAACGCGGATGAGTTTATGCATAAAAATGAATCATATTTAATATTGAAGATGTGTGTATAAATGAACTCCATAGGCCTGCTTTTCAAGTCACTCTCCACTAATGTGGACATGCACAACACCAAGGATCAAGTAGGACTTTATTAAGCTTGTAACTTTGGCTTGGGTGAAGGTATGATAAAGGATAATAATTTGGCTCAAATCACCCACAAACACATAAATCATTCAAGATTATGTAGAGCTCAACCCTATAACACAACTTTATTTTACTTCGCCAGGTTACTCCCCCAAACTTATTTAGAATACTCCTCTTCTTTTTTTTTTCTTTCTTTTTTTTTCTTTTTTTTTGTTTTTTTTAGAAAACAAAAGAAACTACACCGCCCACACTTCGTTGTTTTCATTCTTTTTCAGAACACCCAAGGGTATCGAACTCTTTTTTTTTCTTTTTTTTTTAACTGCAATTCCACTCCCCCACACTTAAACAATACATTGTCCTCAATGTTTAAGTACGTGGAAGATAAGTGCAGATTTTTTTTTTTTTTTTACAAACATAATAAAACTCACTTGCATTGCTCATGGCACAATCCAACCTCCTCTAACTTCCCAAAACTAGAACATAGCTCAAAATGTAATTGCAAATGATTTACATGCTCATAGGTAAGGGATAAACTGTTTGGAACAAATTCAATTGAGATTAGGAAATCTTTTAGTGAGTTAACAAAGAAAAAGGTTTACAGAGGCTCAAAAGGGTAACTAGGGATCAATTTCAGTCAAGGTTTGCTCTGAAGGCTCAAAAACGGTCCAAAGATGGCCTAAATCATTTCCCCAATGTTGCACAGTCTATGATTTCGCCTCGAGTGACCATCAAACAAGTTCTAGAATTCATTGAAATCTGAAGAAACATTTAAATTACATAAACTTTCTCTAAGTGAACAATAACTCAGTGATAATAGCTCAGTGCTCAATGTTGCGCAAGGAATCAAAAGCAAAGCAAAAACCAATAAACATTTCAATACACAGATTGATAGGTGTCTATTTATGTATTACTTTTATATCAATTCGTCCATGTTTCTTTGCTATATTCCTTGGTATGTTTATGTTTTTGTGTGGTTTTGATGTTTGTAGGAGTTTTGGAGCAACTTGCACAAAAATGGAGTAAAACCCTTCATTTTCACCTCTGCTAGTCAGTGATCTTCTCGGATTTAATTGTATTGATTACAATGAACCCGACGACATATTATATACCGGTGGAAAGCTCTCGAAGTCTATTTTCTGGAGAAATTTACGGTTTATAAATCCATTCAGTGTACCAAAAGTTGTAATAAAAACAGTGTGAGATGTATAAAAATATAATTCCACAAGCACTGTAGCATGTTTAATACGGGACACTGTAGTAAGTCACTGTAGCAGAGTATTTAAACACATTTTAGGGTTTTATTTTCATAATTTGAAGAGGGGAAAACGTGGGAGGAGGCTGCATTTCTGGATTTCTCTCATCCCTTGGAGTTCTTGAATGAGAAAGAAGATTTTGAAAGAGGAGGAACTACAATTCCAAGAAGATTCATCTACAAAGAAGATTTACAAAGAATTTGCTACGTTCTTTCTTTCCTTTTCAATTCTGGAATTTCTCTGTATTGTATTTGTTATTCTGATTGAATATTTGTAACTAAATCTGAATTGGTTGAGGGTGATTTCAAAGCCCTTGATATGGATTTTGTGAGTTGATTGTGTAAGAAATTGTTATCCAATTCTCTAATTGAAGTTCTTGTATTTTCCCATATCTAATGCTTATGATTGCTTACTGATTGTATTTGGAATGGCCAACTGAATATAATCTGTTGTTGTCTATTGCTAGGTTAGAAATCTTGATCCGTAATTGTCATGAATTTCCAATCATTAGTAGCAAAATTGTGATCAGAGATTGCAATTGGAAAATACAACCTAGGTTAAATAATCTGAACTTGTTTGATTATTGCTTAGATCAACCCATCTTTCTCATCGTAATGCTTCCATTGAATTAAACTCAGAGAGCTTGTTCTATGTTGTTTAATGGATAGAGGTTAAATAAAGAGCTTGTTTTATTTAACAACAAAGTAAGGAAAGATTGGGATAACAGAGCTTTTTGTTATCTACGGTTGATAACTTCAATGCTGTAATTGGATTACAATTCTATGTTAATTCACAAATTCATATCTTGTGGCAGAGAAAGAACCCTTAACCAAGTGTCTCTCATTGAATTTTCAATTCATTTAATATTGTGTTGTGTTATTCTTTATTTTCCTTCGTATTCAGTTTAATTAATCATTCAACAAAACCCCCCATATTTAGTTTATTGTTGCTGAAAAATAACAAATTTTATTAGAATCAATCCTCGTGGGAACGATATCTCACTCATCACTTTATTACTTGTGCGACTAGTATACTTGCTAGTTTCGAACGCATCAAGTTTTTGGCGCCGTTGCTGGGGATTGATTTTCTAATTAATTTGTTATTCTGTTTTTACTATTGATTCTTGATTGTTATTTTCTGATTGTTTGTGTTTAGGCTTTTATGTCCGAAGGAGAAGCGGATCAGCGACTTAAGAGAATTAAGGAGTTTCTCCAATCCTCGAATTTAAGACTAAATCGTTCAATTTCCACTCCACCTCCAGAATTTGACCTTGCACGACATACTTCCCTCCCCTCTTCTTGCAGTTCAATCAAATCTGAATCGGAAGCAATGGCGATGGAAAACGATCAGACTCTTAAGGAGTTAGCGGCGCCAATTATTGATCAACAACCGCTATGCATAAGCACCAATTTTGAGATAGATTTTGAACTTAAATCTGGACTGATTCATCTCTTGCCTACATTTCATGGTTTTGCATGAGAGGATCCGAACAAACACCTCAAAGAAT
>SNVD02009872.1:0-42792 GCA_013180625.2 Boswellia sacra
CTTGTGACCGTTGTCAAAAGACAGGTAATTTAAGTGCCAAAAATAAAATGCCACAAACCCCTATACTTGTTGTTGAGATTTTTGATGTGTGGGGTATTGATTTCATGGGTCCTTTTCCTTCATCTTTTGGTAATGTTTACATTATACTTGTTGTGGATTATGTTTCGAAATGGGTGGAAGCAAAAGCTACGAGAACTAATGATTCTAAAGTTGTTGTAGATTTTGTGAAATCTAACATTTTTGCGAGATTTGGAACACCAAGAGCCATGATTAGCGACAGAGGGACACACTTCTGCAACTGATCATTTGAAGCCTTGCTCAAGAAATACAACATTACTCACAAGGTGTCTACTGCATATCATCCACAAACTAGTGGTCAAGTTGAAGTTTCAATCGGGAAGTCAAGTCCATTCTCGAGAAGACGGTGAATCCGAACAGACAAAGATTGGAGCCTAGAAACTTAATGATGCACTTTGGGCATACCGGACTGCCTTACAAGACACCTATGGGTTATGTCTCCGTACAGGTTAGTCTATGGTAAGCCGTGTCACCTTCCAGTAGAGCTCGAACACAAAACATGGTGGGCAGTAAAGCTTTGTAACATGGAGATGGATGCTGCTGGAGAACAAAAGAAGCTTCAACTGCAAGAATTGGAAGAACTTAGAAATGATGCCTATGAGAATTCCAGAATTTACAAGGAGAGAAACTAAGCATTTCATGATAAAATGATCTCCAGGAAGAATTTTGAAGTGGGACAGAAAGTTCTTTTATTTCATTCTCGCCTCAAGTTATTTCCAGGTAAATTACGATCTCGATGGGTTGGACCTTTTGTTATTACTAATGTTTTTCCCCATGGTGCAGTGGAAATCAAGAGCTTAAAAACGGAAAAAGTATTCAAGGTGAATGGGCACAGGTTGAAGCCTTACTATGAGAATTCAGTGATGCAGGACATCGATGAGGTACCTCTCTACGAGCCAACTTATCTTGATGGGTGAGGACAGATAACGTCAGGCTGAGGACGTTTAACCAAGCGCTTATTGGGAGGCAACCCAATGTTTTTGAAATATAAATAAAAAGAGACAAAGAAAAGAAGGTAGTATTGATCAATTTTTGTGTTTCGAGGAGATTCCTCTCATGGGCTATTATAATTGATCAGGTTTTATCTCTCTTTGCCATTTGTCTCATTTGCTTTGTTGTTTGTTTTTGACTTTCATTTGCTCTTGTGTTTTTATTTCTTTTATGTGTCTCTATTTTCTTTTCTTTTCTTTTCTTTGTTGTTTTTAATTTGATTATTCCGTGCTTCGAGTTCAGTTGTGCAACAGCTTGAGGAAACATTCAAACGGGAGTTGAAGCCATTTTTCGAAGGTTTGAAACGTGCATATCTGGGAGAAGAACAAACTCAATCGCATTATCGGTAATATCTCTCCTTTTCTTCTCTTCAATGGATGCTGATATCTTTCTATCGAACCTTCGTAAATATTTCCCTTCACTTCCTCAAAATGCTGTGTTTAAAATTTATAAAGTACGGATGACTAGACTTTGGGCATTGATGCTCCTAAATGTGCCTGCTGATATCCGATGGCTTATCGAAGCCAAGGTGAGATTGTCCGGTGAGCCGGACATTAATCTCGCAAAATACATGCCTGGTCTAGGAAAAAGCTACTACGCCAAGAGGCGAAGAGCAAAAAGGTTACAAGTATGTTATAAATGTGCTAGATGGAATTGTAACCAGACTTGTCGTTCATTAGGTTTTGTGTCCAGGAATAGAGAAGATAAACTTTCATTTATTAAGAATGGTTTGAGTAATGAGTCTGTAGATGGAATTGTAACCTTTGTAAGCCTTTTTCTTTGTTAACTCACTAAAAGATTTTCTAACCTCAAATGAATTTATTCCAAACAGTTTATCCCTTACCTATGAGCATGTAGATCGTTCACAATTAAATTTTGAGCTATGTTCTGGTTTTGGGAAGTTAGAGGAGGTTGGGATGTGTCATGAGCAATACAAGTGAGTTCTATTGTTTTGTTAAAAAAAAAGAAAAACAGAAAAAAAAACCAATCTGTACTTATCGTCCACGTACTTACACATTGAGGACAATGTGTTGTTTAAGTATGGGGGAGGGGAAGTGTAATAAAAAAAAAAAGAAAAAAAAGAACAAAAGAAGAAGAATAAGAGATCTATACCCTTAAGTGTTCTTAAAAAGAATGAAACAACAAAGTGTGGGGGTGTAGTTTTCTTTTGTTTTCTGCAAAAAAAAAAAAAAGATTGAGTGTTCTAAATAAGTTTGGGGGAGTAACCTGGTGAATTGAAATGAAGTTGTGTTATAGGGTTGAGCTCTACATAGTCTTGAATGATTTATGTGTTTGTGGGTGATTTGAGCCAAATTATTATCCTTTATCATACCTTCACCCAAGCCAAACGTTACAAGCTTAATAAAGTCCTACTTGATCCTTGGTGTTGTGCATGTCTACATTAGTGGAGAGTGACTTGAAAAGCAAGCCTATGGAGTTCATTTATACACACATCTTCAATATTAAATATGATTCATTTTTATGCATAAACTCATCCGGGTTACAAGTGATTAGGTGAGAATGGCTCTACACACACACACTTGAGGAATTGAAGTGAAGCGAAACTAATCTTTGAGATGAAAATTCTTGATCAAGTGCATTATTTTGAAGTTTTCCTTGGGTTATAATTAAGTACAATCTTTGAGGCCTATTTGCAAGATAAAGCATTTGTGTGTTTTAATTTTTTTGTTGATTCTGTTTCGGTTTAGTTTTATTTCATATTGTCGTAGTTGCTCGAGGACTAGCAAAGTCTAAGTGTGGGGGAATTTGATAAGTGTCTATTTATATATCATTTTCATATCAATTCGTCCATGTTTCTTTGCTATATTCCTTGGTATTTTTATGTTTTTGTGTGGTTTTTGATGTTTGTAGGAGTTTTGGAGGAACTTACACAAAATTGGAGTAAAACCCTTCATTTTCACCTCTGCTAGTCAACCAATTTCTTGGAGTTGATTGTATTGATATACAATTAACCGGATAACATGCTATATACCATTGAAAAGCTCTCGAAGTCTATTTTCTGGAGAAATTTACGGTTCACGAATTTATGTAGTGTACCGAAAGTTGTGATAAAAATGGTATGAGAAGTGTATATTTGTAATTCCATATATCACTGTAGCATGTTATTAAATACGGGGCACTGTAGCAAGTTACTGTAGCAGAGTATTTAAACACATTTTAGGGTTTTATTTTCATAACTTGAAGAGGGGAAAACGTGGGAGGAGGCTGCATTTCTAGATTTCTCTCATCCCTTGGAGTTCTTGAAGGAGAAAGAAGATTTTGAAAGAGGAGGAACTACAATTCCAAGAAGATTCATCTACAAAGAAGATTTTCAAAGAATTTGCTAAGTTCTTTCTTTCCTTTTCAATTCTGGAATTTCTCTGTATTGTATTTGTTATTCTGATTGAATATGTGTAACTAAATCTGAATTGGTTGAGGGTGATTTCAAAGCCCTTGATATGGATTTTGTGAGTTGATTGTGTAAGAAATTGTTATCCAATTCTCTAATTGAAGTTGCTTGTATTTTCCCATATCTAATGCTTATGATTGCTTACTGATTGTATTTGGAATGGCCAACTGAATATAATCTGTTGTTGTCTATTGCTAGATTAGAAATCTTGATCCGTAATTGTCATGAATTTCCAATCATTAGTAGCAAAATTGTGATCAGAGATTGCAATTGGAAAATACAACCTAGGTTAAATAATCCGAACTTGTGTGATTATTGCTTAGATCAACCTATCTTTCTCATCGTAATGCTTCTATTGAATTAAACTTAGAGAGCTTGTTCTAGGTTGTTTAATGGATAGAGATTAAATAAAGAGCTTGTTTTATTTAACAACAAAGTAAGGAAAGATTGGGATAACAGAGCTTGTTGTTATCTACGGTTGATAACTTCAATGCTGTAATTGGATTACAATTCTATGTTAATTCACAAATTCATATCTTGTGGCAGAGAAAGAACCCTTAACCAAGTGTCTCTCATTGAATTTTAAATTCATTTAATATTGTGTTGTGTTATTCTTTATTTGCCTTCGTATTCAGTTTAATTAATCATTCAACAAAACCCCCCATATCTAGTTTATTGTTGCTGAAAAATAACAAATTTAATTAGAATCAATCCTCGTGGGAACGATATCTCACTCATCACTTTATTACTTGTGCGACTAGTATACTTGCTAGTTTCGAACGTACCAAACATCTAGTAAGCACTATATGTTATGAATAATTGATTTAGAAAAAAAAAAAGGTTCATGGCTAGAGCATTAGCTAATATTAAAGTAATTAAAATGGTTTATTCAATAACAAAGGATAGAATTAAAATTATCTAAGCATTGTAGATTCCTAATCAGCTCATTAATTAAATTATAGGAGCAAATGATAAGTTACTTGGCAATTAAGCAACAAATCAAGTCATGTATAAAGTAGGAGTTTACAAGTAGTCAAACTAGCAACCTAGCTTATTATACTCAACAGATTCATAAACCTAATGCTTGACCTTTGATGAGATGTTAATTAATGAGGAATACTTAATTTGATCACTACAAACATAAGTTGCAATATATTTACTACATACTCTATATATGTAAAATCATGATGAAATTTATGCCTTTTCAAAGCGAATATTTCATGAATAGTTCAGAGGAAATTACATAAAGCATGGCAGTACACCAAAACATCATTAGCACCAAACAATATCAATTGGTAAAACAACTTAAAACTAGCGATAGAAACAACCAAAGGTTTACATTATCTACACATAAACAACATCATCCACATAGATGAGAGCAAACAACATCCTCGTTACCCATGAATACAGAGCACCGGTAACAATTTAGAATGACTAGGCATACTTATGACAAGCCATATATTTCACAAGAACATGTACTTAATATCAATTAAATTCTCAAATAATTCTTCATGTAAACTAGCTTGAAGAAAATGATTACCTTTTACATATGAAATCAAAACCAATTAATTCTTTGTCCAAATCAACATTATCACTCTCAACTTAAAACTCCTTAAACTTTCTTTCTTTGACTGAAAAACCCTCTACAACGCCAAAACGCCCGTTCAAACAAGACCTAAAATCTACTCTAGATTACCTAATCATGCTTCTATTATCACAGATTGCTGAAATACCATTATTTTTTTATTATTATAAGCATTCATCAAAAATCTAAATAGAAAAGTGGTGGGAAAAACTCTATTAAGCATGATTTAATAGCTTAAAAAAGAAACAATGCCGAAAAATACGTGTCTTACTAGATTTGGTCGTAGAAAAATAATTTGATCGCTGAGCTTTAAGTTGACCTATTCACAAGTTGCTTGCTACAATTATCACTAGTTAACTATTAATTTTTTCATTAAATTGATTGTTGGTGCCCTAAGTGGATGAAATGGCCAAATATGAGAAATAAGGTTATTGAAGATTTAAGAGTGGCTAGGATAAGCGATACACAAAAAGTTAGAATTGTTTTTACTTTATATACCAGGGTATTTCTAATATTTTAATCCATTCAGAGGTTTTGAACCAAAAAAGTGGTTTTTTTAATTTTTCTTATTCAGACGTTTTTATCTGACAATAAGTGATTAGATGTTAAAAAAATGGGCCTAAATTTTTAATCATTGAATTCTATTCAATTTTTGACTTTAGTGCCCAAAACAAATAGACACTCAGTTAGACAAGTGATAAACTTTTTTTCTCTTTGAGTAGTTCTATTCAACCCCCAATTTTTAACTCTTGAAATCCCTTCATTCTAATTTAACATTGTCATTAAACCCCATTTAATTCCAAAGAATCATTCTTCCCTTCTAATTTCAAATTTCATTGTCAACTACTCTATAATTAAATTTTAAACAAGTAGTTCAGTGAGCACTTATGACAACTTAGAATGATCAGGCATTCATATCACAAGCCTTTCATTTGAAAAGCACATGAACTTAAGACCAATTTAATTCTCAATTAACTTAATGCCAATTAAATTCTCAATTAATTCTTCATCTAAACTAGCTTAAAGAAATGATTACCTTTGAGATGTGAAATCAAAATCAATTAATTCTTCATTCAACTCAACATTATCACTCTCACAGCTTAAAAACTCCTCACATTTTATCTTTCTTTGACTCAAAAACCGTCACACCACCGAACCGCCCATTCAAATAGGACCCAAAATCTGCTCTAGCTTGCCCAATCGTGTTACTAATATCAAAGAGTGCTGAAACACCATTAATTTTTTAATAATATTTAAGCATTCATAAAAAATCTAAACAGAAAAATGGCTGAAAAAAATCTAATAAGCATGATTTAACTGCTTAAAAAAGAAACGATGTCAGAAAATACATGTCTTACTAGATTTGGTTGAAAAATAATTTGATCGTTGAGCTTTGAGTTGACATATTCACCGGTTGCTTGATGCAATGATTACTAGTTAACTATTAATTTTTTTCATTAAATTGATTGTTGGTGCTAAAAGTGGATGAAATGGCCAGATTTGAGAAATAAGGTTCTTGAAGATTTAAGCGTGACTAGGTTAAACGATAAAGAAAAAGTTAGAATTGCTTTTACTTTATATGCAAGGGTATTTGTGGTATTTTAATCCATTTAGAGGTTTTGAAACAAAAAAGTGGTTTTCTTCACTTTTCTTATTCAGACGTTTTTGTCTGACAATAAATGATTAGATGTTACAACAAATGGGCTTAAATTTTTAATAATTGAATTCTATTCAGTTTCAGACTTTGGTGCCCAAAACAAATAGGCCTTTAGTTAGACAAGTGATGAACTTTTTTATCTTTGAGTAGTTCTATTCAGTTCCTAGTTTTCAACTATTGAGACCCCATCTGTAAGTTCACCACATTAAAAATTCTAATTTAACATTGTTTTCTCATTAAACCTCATTTCATCCCTTTTAATTTCACTTTTCATTGTCAAATACTCCGTAATTAGCTTTTAGACAAGTAGTTCAATATTGTTTGGTTTCATATCAATTTTTTGAATCTACAAGAGCTCTTAGTTGGATATTATTAATTTTAGCATTATTCTTTGAACATAGTTATAGTTGGAGGGTTTGGAAGAGGTGAAGAGACAAAGAAGAGAGACAACAGTGAGAAAGAAATTGGGTAAGGTAGAAGATGAAGATGGTGACTTGATCTTCATGATAGGCTTTGGATCAGGTGACACATAGTTAAACAATGACTTATTGAATTGTAATAGAAAAAGGTTATTGTTAATAGTTTAGTTTAGTTGTTCTTGTTATAAGAAGAAAGAGGATATGAAGGAACAAGAGCCAACAAATGAAGGGGGGATGGGGGTTTGGGATTAGATAATTTCGTTTGAATGAATTGTTGTTCATAGTCAAAAGTATTATCGAAGGGTTTAGTTGTATATTAGTTGCACATATATCTAATTTCTTCTAATATTTCCTATTGCTAGGGTTGGATTAGAATAATCACAGAAAGAACATAAACTTCTGCCACCAAAGCAACTTGCACGATCTTTATTTTTATGGTTTTGGGTTTCTCACTTTCTTGCTTTGTTCTGCTACTAAGTTTTTAAGTTTTTTGATGTCATGGGGCTAACTAAGGGGCTGTTTGTTTCGCCCACTTATATCTGAATCTATTCAGATTTAAGAGGCTCATAAAATTTAGGTTGTTTGTTTTACAATCTAATCACTTATTTTCAGATGAAATTATCTAAATATAAAAAGTGAAATTTTATCACTTTTTTTAACTCTTAATGTCTGAAAATTGAGAAATAACTAAACTACCCTCGTCATAATCAAGTCTGATTATCATCAACTACAGTGTTATTTATTTGTTGCATTAATTTACAAAAAGCTGAAAGAGAGAGAGAGAGAAGGAAAGGTGAAATGACAGAGAGGGAAGAAATTTTCGAAGAAAAAGAAAAGGGGGGGGGGGGGGTGTGTGGTTTGTAGGAGAGAGAAACTATTTTTTAAATTTTAATTAGAGATAAAAAATCATTTAAAATCGATGAACAAACAAATAAGATGAGATAATTTTAGTTAAAATAATTAATTTAAGAAAAAGTTTGGTTAACGACTGAAAAAGAATAAATTTAAATTAATTAATTAAATTAAAAATTTACAATAAATTTAATAATTAAAAAATATAGTTAATAAATATTAAATGATAATTTTGTTTAATTTTATTGACTAAAGAATTATAACAAATATAATATAAATATTTTACATTTTCTATTACATGGGTAAAAAAGTCACATTGATGTTAAATATCTCCTTACTACTTTTTTTAAGTAATATCTAAAAAAGCAAACAAACATCTTAATAAGTGATAAAAATTAAGTTTTATTAAGTATTTAGATCTAAAAAGTGTTAAGTGATTGAAACAAACACCACCTAAAAGATTGACATAAATTTGGAGATTAAAAAAAAAACTCTAAATATTTTTTCTTTAGGCATTTCATTTAGGGACAAAACTATCTAAAAATAAGAAATTTTAATAGGGACTAAAGAGTTTAAACGTTGGGCCTCAATAAAACTACTCTATGTCTTTTGGGCTGAGGTAATAATTAAAAAGAGTTTTTAAGTAACATTTGGGCTTAATAATGATCTAATTAGGTTTTATAATGGGTTTGACATTAATTAATACAAACCCTAGCCCAAGATAGATTAAAAATGGCAAATATTATTTATTAAGTGTTACCATAAATTTTAATCTGATTGGCTACGTTTCCCAGATACGGATAAGAGATGTTTAAAGGTTTAAACATATTTCGTAATTTAATTAGATTATTTATTACGGACTAAATTTTTTATTAATATCTCAATCAAGCCAAAGCGCAAGCTTTAGAGTGTTATGCACACTTGGACAGAAATACATAAAGATACAGAGATACTAGAGACGCCAAACATAAGGAGTTTTACACAATTTATGTTAATTGTTTCTAATTTTTGTCTCCTTCAATAATTTTGTTCTCTTATTAGTCTTTGTAAAACTCCCATTCATTGTGTTCGGTGCATCACAGTCATTAAAAAAAAAAAAAAATTGAGTAGGTTTAGAAAGCTTGTAGGAGCCATCATAGACATCATCTGCAACCAAAAATTGCCCTGTGCTCGATCCATTGAGTCTTAAAATAGTTCCGCTATGATTGAAGTGCTCGATCAAGCCTTCGAGTGATTTTATGACATTAGGTTATGACATTTTGCTCATGATGGTTTACCTAAACAATAATATAATTGTCCTGAGATTGTGACAAATGTTATAACAATTGAAAAAAATATTATAACATTTTGTCCTTTAACACTATTTTGAAGCATAAGTGCAAAATTTCATGACATTTGTCAAATGTTATATAACATTTTACCAATTATAATAGTTTATAGAATGTCATGATAGCTGCACCCATTAAATCAAATTATCATAAAGATAATTTGAGTTTAATCTAATATGAACAAGTGAGATTTAGATAATAAAAAGGTTACTTTATTATAACTGAAATGATAATAAAGACTTAGATAATCATGATTTAATAATTGAAAGATACAAATGTTAGATGATCATAAAAACTTCTTTTATATAAGATAGCTTGTTTCTTGACTTATCTAATAAAACAAATAAGATAAATATCAACTATTATTTCTTGACATATCGCATAGCAACAAATAAGATGCGATACACAGTTTAGGATAATGAATTCTAATTAACATACACATTGTACAAAGATAGGCCATGCCTGCTAGATATCTACGCTAAGAGTCTGGATTTTATTTTCACATTTGTAAACATTTATAAATTAATAAAGAGTTATTATTTACCCAATATAGTGTATCAATGACTAAAGGCTTAAAAGCTTGAAAAATGATAAAGTGTTTGTTTATATGAGATATAAATGAGATACAAAACGTTATCTTAGCTCAAAACTAGTTCAGACCTATAAACAAAAGTTGGACGTTTTTTGTTTGGATAAGGTTGTTGTGGTGTTTGTCTTGAATAGTAAAATAGTGAGTCTCTAACCATTTGAAGTAAAGACTCTAGGACAAAGACACTTGTGCATTAATGAATGCATTAAACATAGATCACATAAAAATTATCCATTCGGTGGAAATACTATTACTAAATGTAAATTTTTACACCTGAGCACTAAAGGTTCCTACCTTAATCCTGAGTGGGTAGTTTACCTCTAGCATACAGACTATGATATTTGATTATAATAAAAGGTGAGAACTAAAATGAAAGGTCAATACCTTTGATAGTTGGGATTATAAGATCTGTGTGCTAGTAAACACCATACCATAGATATGGAATTTATAACTCTAAAAGGATAACAAAATACCACTTTGATGATTTTATAAGGTTTCAAATGATAAAATTTTGATCAAGTGTTTAATGAAAGAGTTCATTAAACTAAGATTTATTGGAATAAATTTGAATCATTTAAATGATATAAAATTGGTATCAAGGGCTCAAGATGCAATTGGAGAGGTAAAACGATAAATTACACCTAGCTCCAATTATTGATATTCAATTAAGGATAGTTATGTAAACTTGTTGCTCAATAGATAGGGATTAAAGATATAATTTAATCAGATTAAATTATTAAGCTTTTTATAAAGAATATTTAATTCAAGAGTACAACTTTGATCCTATAGTGGAATGGGCCAAAGTTAATAGGTGAGACCCACTATAATTATGAGATAATATGATACTTGGTCAAATCTACTAGAGCTTGTAATTAAATGTGTCTATTAAGATCCCCTGGATAGCAGGTGAAAAAATTGCTTGAATAGGGCTTGGACTTCAGAACTTAATTATTTAATTTAATTAGGTTTATTGGACAATGAAGCCTGGTATTAAATTAAATAAATTATAATTAGTAAACTAGTAAATGGGTCAATTTAATTAATGTGATTAATTAGTAAGTGGCCGATTATTTAATTAATGAGATTAATTAAGCTAGTAGACTATTGCGTTAATTAAAGAGTTAATATTAATTAAAGGCCTACTTATATGGGTTGGACCTTAAAAGCCTTTAAAGCCCAATTAGAGATATAACCCTAATTAAACTAGGTTTATTAATTATAATTAGACAAGTAATAAAGGAAAATACATAAGATATATTTAGGACTTTACGTTTTGATGACTAGAGCCTCCAAAAAGCCGAAAAAAAGGTGAAAGATATACACCCCTGCCATGAGAAAAACGAAATTGGCCCTAGGGGCTTCTCCAAGTGATGTTTCAACTTTCAAGGCTCCTTTTGACCTTTGTCTTGTGTTCTTCGATTACATCCAATGCTGTTTGATGCCCACTTGTCTTGTTTGGGCAGTTTGTAGACATACCTGCAAACCAATTTGAATTGAAAGCTACGAGAATTTTTCAAGCCCACAGTCGTAAGATCCTAGTCCTGGAGACAATTTTGCTGTATTGATTGGAATTATGTCTGGGTTCCTACAATGCCAATGTTGAGGAAAATGACATCTAATTAATTTTCTAACCTAACAAGGTTACAAGCACAATTAGCATTAACTAAGTGGTAGACTCCCTAGCACATGCCAAATTAGATATTTTGATATACAAAGGAAACTAAAAAGAAGATTCCATTATATTTTAATTTTGCTCCCATCAAACTAACCATTTTTAAAATAAACAATGGATTTATCTCACAAAAAAACCATAATCTTTCATATTTTATTTTTTTCACCTATTATCAATAAAAACTCCACTTGAAAAGTGTTGTTGTGTTTGTTTCATTACTTAATAAGCCCAACCTATTGAGTTAGACATCTAAGGGTGTTAATATAGATATTTTTAAAGAATTTGGAAACCATTGTAAACAACAACAGACTTTTGACTATGGTAGTCGTGCACTAAGATATGGTATGAAAGATACAAATGAATGATTCGAGAGTTATATCGAGAGTTATAAAATGGAAGAGATAGATCTTTAAGAGTTGAAGATTGCAAATATAGGTGATTTAGGAGTTACAGATTGCAAATAGAGGTCATTACTAGTACGATTGTTCGTAAAGACCATTCAATGTGTAAATTTAGTTATTGGTGTTTTAGAGAACTCTGTATTCATTTTGGCAAAGTTTTTCTAAGGCTTAAATGAACTTATCAAGAGCTTCTGATAGATTCATATTTTTAGGCAAAAATGGGTGTTCAAGTGTTCGTTTTCTATTAGTTACTTTGCTGGCTTTGACCATTAAGATGGTCGTTACTTAAGACAACTTTTTACTTTTACCAAATATGAGTTCATGACTGGTCCTTTTGGTTTGGGCCATTCATCGATTGGTGCACTTTGCTTGCCTTTTCTATATATCATGATTTTGTTAATCATTAACCAGCATATTTGAAATCTCTCCCTAACACTAATGGTTTAATCTAAGACTTTTTTGACAAAACTTTCATTGTATAATGTGTCAACTTTTGCCGGTTGAGACTTTAAATTAGCACTTAAACTGGAAAATTCCTTGAAGGTTTATTGCCAAATTATGCCTCTAGCAACTCTAATAAGGATAAATCTTTTGTTGTTGGCTCACTACTAAGGATATATGTCAATATTTAACTAAGCCTTGTATTAGGGATAATTTATGGTGCTATAAAGCCCTCCTAACTTTTAAATTTGAGATGAAGTTTTTAAAGCTGGGAGTTCAAAATTATTGCTGTTCTGATATGGCTTAGTTGTATATAACATCTCGTTTAAAGGATTTTTTTTGTTAAAATTTGTAACTCTTGTACATGCATACCATCATTTTTTTAATTTTTTTGGGGCCCTAGGCTAACATATTCCAAGATGGGAGTCCACTTAGCCTAATGATGTAAGGAGTTAAAAGAGTTTTGGAGATAGATGGGGTTCGTCTACAGTCCAGTCAGCGTACCCATACGCGGCTGCTTTTACAACTTTCAGGGGCGTTAAAAAGTTGTGTTTACAACTTTTTTCACACCCCCTCCCTTAAAATCTCTCTATCGCTTGGTATTACTCATTATGTTTTGCATTGATCTATGGATGATGTGGCACCTTTCTATCCCTTAGATCTTTTGTGTTTCACTTTCTTCAGCCTAAAGAGTATAGTGACTTGCCTATTTGCTAAATCCTATCAACACTGCACTTAAATTAGGCTATTTTATGTTTCTAAATGTGTTCTCTATCTTCCAATAGCTAAAACATCACTTCAAGTCGATATTCCCTATAATTTATTTTAAAGGAGAAAAATATTAATCTACCTCCTTGCTTTAGGTTACCTTGACACATTCTTTATTTCTCTTTTTTTTTTTGGTCAACTCTAAAATAACCTTTAGGTAATTTGTTTAAGTCTTTTCCTGTTTTGTTTTTCTAGCATATGTCTTTTTCCTAGAGCTTGTTCTTCTCTCTCTTTCTCTTCACAAAAAATTATGGCATCCACTATTTGTCAACCATTCTGCAAATTCAACTGTGGACACATTGAAAGATTTTTGTCTGGGCCATTTGGAATTTGTCACGTCCTAATTTTTTCTAAAATCCTATCGAAATTTTGGTAGAGTTTCATATGTTTATTGGCATTTCGTAAATTTTTACATGACCTATAAAAATACACTCCTAAAGTACTATATATCCATTGCTACTATAAGATCTCTTGTCCTCATCAATCCACATCAATGCCAATAACACAATTTTCAAAATAATAAGATAGATTTCCAGTAGCCACGTTTTTCAAGTCTAAGGCATAAAACATCTATCTTATCATTCCTACGCATATGAGTGTTTTCTATCTCTATTTTCCATTTCTACAATAAAGGTTACATACAACCAAATATGTAATTACAGAATGATAATTCATTTTTATTAATAAAAGTCATCTATATGTGAGTTCATGCATAAGTCAATAAAACATGATGAAATTGCCCAAAAGATGCAAGTGATATGATATCTTCAAGATAATTCAAGGAAATCACTACCTCATTCCTTTGTCTTTGATCCTCAAATGTTTGAGAAAGGGTGAGCTTCACAAGCACGGTTGGAAATAAATTTATGATGCATAAGAATGATCATGAATTGTTTCAACCAGTAGTATATTTTCAATATAAATACCCTTTGATAAAGTAATATTTTCATTATTATGTTCTAGTGATTCCATATTAGATAAAATTAAAAAATACTATATAAGTTATCAGCATAACTTAAGTGAAATCATAACAAGTATCACATTTTTTATAGCCTAATTCATTTACTTATAGATTTAAAAATTTAAATGCAAGATTCACATTTCTTATACTTATCCCATTTGAACTTGTAATCGTATTAGAAGCTTTCATCCATGGTTCCAATTGCCGCCTCAAATTAAGGTTACCGAGTACACCTTGTCTTAACATTGTTTTTAGGAGCTTCCATCCTCAATAACATTGACCACCTCAGATTATGGCAACCAAATACACCTCTTATTTCTATCGTATTTAAAAGCTTCCATCCATGGTTATGATCAGTACCTTAGATTAAGTGAATCGAGTACACCTTACAAAAGTGGATTATTAATCAACTTAAGTCTTTTATTAACAAAAACATAACCCTTTTACTCAATTATTCCAAACTTTGTGCCTAACTCAAAATAGTTTTTTGTTTATCCTTTCTTACTTTCTAATTTTGTTAAATGCATGCCATAAAATTTAATCTTAATTACTCTCTAACATTCTCTTAATAACCACAAGTCATCAATGATTTTAAACTTGAAACTAAGAGGGTTTTAAATATTCATTCTCCATATCCAATACTATCATTTCATTAGCTAATAGCACACTAACAATATAGCCTCCAAGCGTAATGCATAGACATAGACATTTTTCACACACTATAACATAGAGCATTTAGTGTTTTACTACTATGAATGTATAAGAATTTACATATGATTTATACAATGGATATATGGCAACTCACATAATCACAAATAATGACAATTACATAGCATTTATCACACATTTAACATAACTAATAACCAAAATAATTAAATCTTGAAATCTAAGCTTAACATTTATTCAACTCTAACAACAAGAAAGAATACTCATATGTAAGATTAAAACCCATTAATTATTAATAATTTGAGCACTTGACTTATGTTAAAGTCTTAAGGTTTAAAGCAAACAATTATCAACAATGTTTGCTAAAATTTACCTTAACGCCTTAGAAATTTAATCCTTCATGCCCAAAATTCTTACCGAAATCTCTTCATCTCTCTTCTCTTCTTCTTGTTCTCTTCTCTTCTTCTTCTCTCTCTCTCTCTCTCTCTCTCTCTCTCTCTCTCTCTCTCTCACTTTTTCTTTTTGTCTTTTATTAGCCTAAAGATAATGTTTGCTACTTGCCGCCCATTGGTAAGTTCCTTTCAAATATTTTCAAGTCTTTTACCTCCTTAAACCCACTAACTTCTATTCTTTCAGCGTTATATTGCAAACTTCGCCTTTCTAATAAACAATCTTACCATAATACCCCTTATGCGTTTTGCTTGCTTTTCACACGACTTTAATAATTCTAATTTATTCTATAAATCAATACTAGTTATATTAAATGCATAGATAAATAAATAAAATGAACCATTACAGAATTAGCTATGCTAACTTATCTAATAAGCCCATCCATACTTGAAAATCCCTTTCAATCATAAGTTCTTCTTACTCAGCTAGGAATGACTACAAGGACCGAGTAAAAACAATTGTACTTTATTTTCAAATTCCTAAAATAATAATTATTCTATTTAACCATTGGCACTAACTCAAATACATCTTTTCACAAACATGTGAGTGCGCATGCCTGGGCTAATAATAAATTGTTGTCACACTTGAAAACTTTATGGACGTGTTTGTTGTACTGTATAGCACTACATAGTATAACATTAAGAAATTATATTACGTTTGATCAAATTTTGAGTAGAACTGTATAGTATAACGTGGGTACTATAGCGATACTGTTTGCATAAAAGTTGAGTGTTTTTATACCAAACCTACCCATAGGTAACAGCGTATAAGCTTATTTTTGTCTCAATTTTTACTAATAAATACCAAAAAATTATATAAATTAAATATTTATATATTCATATAATTAATAAATAATTTATTAAATATTTAAATAACAATTAATTATTTAAAAAAAATAAAAAATACTTACTTAAATAAATAAAAAATTTAATAATTCAATTTTTATTTTAAAAATAATTTTAATTATTATTTGAACTTATTTTTTATTTAAATTAAACTTTTCATATATATATATATTACGTTTTATCTAATACAATACTCTACCAAACATAGTATAGTATTATATCTTATCTAATCTTATTCTATACTATTCAATCCATTCCAATCCAAATAAATTTATGCTATCCTACATATTGTTATACAGCATATCAAACATGCCCTATGATGCTTAAAGTATTTCATTACAAATACTTAAAAATAGTTGCACCACCTTTTTCACTTTTTAGCAATAAAATGTATTCTATCAACCACTATCATGAAAAATTTGTTCCAAAAATATGTGAAAATCATAGTTGGATTCTTAACTTACATACGTGACTTTTGTCTTAAATAGCATTAATCTCAAATCTAAAAGCTTTGGTGATAGGGAATCCGTAACAAGAACAAACTAAAATCAAACACACACTCAACAATCACTCACACTCACATATAATCAACCAATAATTTAACAATCTATCTGAATATTCCTTTAATATATCAAATAATCAATGTCTAACAAAATAATAATGAAACCTATATTTATACTAATCAAGACATATTAGAATTTGACTCAAATTAGGAAAGTCAAAATCCCTAAACTAACAATTCAGGTTTGAATCTAATTAGGAAATGTCAACATTCCTAATTGAGTTAAAATCCCTAAATCATAAAATTCCTAATTCAATTAAACTTTAAATAACTAAATTATTGAAAATACTTAATTATCCCTAACGTAAAAATAAACCATGCTGCATCAATTCTCCCCTGCTTAGAAAACTCGACTCCTGACTAGCTGCTCAAGACGGATATTGCCAAAACACGATAAAGCACCAAGTTTTATCTTGCATAAACATAGGAATGTCGTCGATCCAAGTCCGAACTTTCACGATAATCTAACAACATAGATACTAGCGATTGAAAACTAGGCAATGTTGCATTGATGGACGTTAATGTTGGTGAAGAAACAATTCACATCATAGGAGATTTCAAAATAGAGATAAACATACCTTGGTTTGAGCTTTAATCCAACACATTAGAGACTCCTAAGAAATCAACTTCAATTTTGGACTTGGAGATAACTTCTTGAAGTAGTTTTGGAGACTCAAAAATTTTTTCTTCATGAGATAATTCAACTTCAATCTTCAGTTTGGAAACTTCAACTTCAATATTTGGTTTGGAGACTTCAACTTCAATCTTTGGTGTGCAACCTTCTGTTTTAGACGGATGGATGATTTCAATTGGCTTTTCATCAACCATTGGCACAACTTCAATAAGATGCTCTTCAACCTTGAAATCTTCAACATTCATGGACTTGAATTCACCTATAAGCTCTACCTCACTAGAACTCTCTTCAATATTAACTTCAACATGAATCTCAACCTCATGATCAATCTTACTTGGAACCTCATCATCCATAGCTACCTTCTCAACATCTTTCTCGATTTCTTCTCTTGCACATGAAACTTTATCTTCTATAAGTTCACACTTGGTAGGTTGGACTTTCTCACTAGGATATGGAGTAAAGATAGAAGAAGGACCACTTTGGGGAGGTGTTTGAGTGACAATAGGTAAGTTCTTACAAAACTCATGTTATTGGACAATTAATCTATCTAATCGATCCAAATTAATTTTCTTATCACAATACTCATGATTTTGAGATCGATAACTTACCACTTTTTGAAACTTAGGCATATATCTAGGTCTAAGATGTGAAGGTATAAAAGTATAAATTATTAAACGTTTCATCTCATCCCATGTTGGAAGTTCTCCCGCTCTTCTTGAATATTTGCGCTTAATCATCCACCATTCAAAAGCAAAATCTCTCAATTGGGTTGGACCACAATCAACCATCATATCTTTTGGAAGATCTACATCATAAAAAAATCGCTCCAAGCTATCAAACAAGTGAAGAATCTCTTTAACATGGCAACGAAAGTCAAAAAGAATAATTTTCACATAAGGACGGTAACAAATCCCATAGAAATCTAAGCGTTTATTGAAAGCAATCTCATGTTTCTCACGTTCATAGTTGCTTTGATAACCCCAATAAGCCATTGGGATTAAACTGCAAAAGTCAAAGGTATGAAAGGCAGCAAAAAAAGGGTTAAACTCAAACATCCAAACACTCTCGGGTGGTAGCTTCCGGCGATCGGACAGTGACGGCCAAACCTTTAGGCACTGGATCGGAAATGGCAGAGGCTTTTCCCACTGGTGGTGTAAGCCGCGGTGGTTTGTGGTGGTTTGTGTGGTGGCTTCCAAACTAAATTTTGATTTTTGGAGACTTTCTGGCAAGAATTAGTGATCGGCCAAAAAGGGAAAGTTGACGGGGAGGGGTCGATCTATCACTTGGTGGCGGAGGTGAGACAGCACTTGCCGGTCAGCGGCGATGAACAGTAACAGCGACGAACGATTTGTGGGCGTTTTGAAGGGTTTCCGGCGGGATTCTGGTGACGGTGATGAAGGGAAGAATCATAGGGATAGCCCGATCTATAAGTTAATGTATTCAGTGATGGGTAATGCGTTGGTGGCCAACAGTAACTGCGGCAATCAACAGTAACAAACAGTGACTGTGTTTGGGGTTTATGGAATTTAGGATGAATTTCGTTGAACGATGCTAAGCTCTGACACCAAATTGACGAGGAACCCGTAACAAGAATAAACCAAAGTCAAACACACACTCAACAATCACTCACACTCACACACAATCAACCAACAATCCAACAATCTAACAATTTGTCTGAATATTCATTTAATATATCAAATAATCAATGTCTAACAAAATAATAATGAAACCTATATTTATACTAATCAAGACATATTGAAATTTGAGTCAAATTAGGAAAGTCAAAATCCCTATTTGAGTCAAAATTTCTAAACTAACAATTTAAATTTGAATCTAATTAGGAAAAGTCAAGATTCCTAATTGAGTTAAAATCCCTAAATCATAAAATTCCTAATTCAATTAAACTTTAAATAACTAATTTATTGAAAAGACTAACGTAAAAATAAACCATGCTGCATCATTTGGTTCATCCAAATAGTTCAATTTGTGTGATTTAGATCTTTCCTTCCAAAACTTAAAACCTTGTTTTCTATTTCTCTTTCTTATGGGTTCCTTTTGGGTATTCTAAAATCATTAATGTACTCATAGACAATCCTTCTAAAATTGTCTTTTTATTGCTACGAGACTTCTTGGTAATGATTCCTCTTTCATACGAACATTTCGATTATTGCACTACCTTTATAGTTACACTATTCGAATGATTTTATCCGAAGATCTCCCTTAACACTCTTTATCGCTTATGTACTGCTTTAACCTATATACAAATTAACATAACCTATTCTTTATTGCAGAGTATGTATTTATTTAATTTCCTGTTACTGAATTACTTTCTAATGGCGATTTTTCTTCCATTGAGACATTGTGCTCATTATTTCTTCCTTATTACTTCACCATTCCCATTAACACATCCAAATTTCCTTCTTAAACCATTAACCAACTATTTATTACCATAACTCATGTGCACATTGATACTGTCTGTTTACTCCTACAAAACATGCATTTGTTTTATTGCTATACAATGACTTTCTATGGTAAATAATGTTTTTGGTTTGAGTAATAATGTTTTTGGTTTGAGTCTGTGAAACAAATCGTGCTTGTAGGGTACTTAAAACTTGGTTGTTTATGTTTGGGGCATAGAAATTATGTTTATCTTTAATTGTTCTAATGGTTAGATCAAGTTTGGCATAACCACTAGGATTTAATGTAAACACTACGGTTTGAATACTAAAACCTTTGTTCCCTAAATTTGATCTATTTATGGAAAAGCATCTAACATTTTGGAGTTTACAAAACAAATTCTAAGCACTAAATTTCTTAGAAACTACAATAGTTGTTAACCAAATATTGATAAAAAATACATAGCTCTTTTTATTTGATCTCTTTATTAGGTAATTCCTAAGCAGACACCAACTAAAATCCACCAACCTGTTTCTTTTCACTTATGCCAAATTTCATTTTCATATTCTAAAAATTATATTTTTCTTTAGCAATTCTTCTTACTCTAATTCATTTTCATCTTATAATAATCCATTTCCTGACTTAGGCATCATTTTGTTTAGTAATAGAAATAATTCTTTCGCGTTATTCCTTTTTAATCTTGCCTTGATCTCATTCCCAGTAATCTTCTCCTATTAAAATCTTACTTAGAACCTTACGTGATTGAACCCTCTAAACACTTTCAATCGCAAGCTCTTCCAAATCCTCAGAATTCAATTCTCACATCTCACTAACTAACTATTATCAATCTTTAACTATAAAATTTCTTGAATCTCCTAAACCATCATAATCCTTTAAGTGTTATTCTAGTAGAAGCTCAGATGAATCTCACTTATGTTACCATGTCTCTATAAATTACTCTTCTAATCAATCCAGATCTTCTATTGATTCTATCATGTATCCTCAATTTTATTTTCATAATTCTAGTTAGGATAATAAAAAATAAAAATATATAAGAAAACCATGTTGAAAAAATTAACCATTTATCCACTTACATTAATCACCTGGTACTCATATTTAATCCTTTTACTAATGTTTTATCCGTTCCTCATGATAGGTACCTTTTCATTGATTTTGGAAACTCAAGAAGTCAAGATACTTTTGACTCTAAAATGCTTCCTATGACCCATAAGAACCTGAAAAAGAACTAAAGCTGCTCATAACTGTTCTTCAAAGAACAACAATAATAAGAGGCCATTAAGTCCACCGTCAAAATAATTCTTAATCATCTTAAAAAATGACCCGAATCAACCACATAAATTCTCCACCTTTCTCTTGTTCTAGTGATTATTTAAGACATATTTTTGTGAGCTAAACTCGCTTCTAAGCAACTCAATTACTTCTACCTTTGCTTTTGATTATTAGTGAGTAGTGGAAACCAGAATCCTCCAAAAAAATGGCACTTTATTTTTAGTTTCTTGGCTGTAAACTTACTTTTTCTTATCATAAGCTTAATACTTTTGCTTTCATATTAAGTTTTTCTCATTGTATAGAAATACTTAGTACTTTTTACGCAGCCTTTTCATCACTAATTGCTAACATAATTATTTTGAGCAATCCATTGCTAAAAATAATTCATAACCTAGCATTTTCATTACTTGTCAACAGTTATCTTGAATGACATACTCAAAAATATTTTGTAACTTAGTAATTTTATTGCCGGTTATCTGTTTAATTTCCTTGAACAAATATTATGCTTAGAATGACAATTATATATTAGCATTTTCCTTGCTAATTTCTAATTTACCTATTCTGAGTGTTTTTATACCCTAAAAGAAATTTCAACTAAACATTTTCATTACTATTCTTTTATTTTTTCTAATCAATTTATGTAGTCAAAAAAATATTGCATGATCCGTTTAATTTTATCACTTTCATCAAAATTTATGATTGTTTTCATTGGTCAAGGTACTCGGGAGCATCCTTTACATTAATCAAGAGAGTTATAATACTCTATATACTGTCAACTAATCATATCTTAGATCCTTTAGACCAATCATTAATGAAGAAAGATACATTGCATAATTCCGTTTTCATTTTATTATTTGATAAAACTATTAAGCCCTTAAACCTTCACAAGGAAAAGAGTTCCTTAAGATTCTCTTATTAAAATAAGTAAATGAGTCACTTAATTTGTACTAAAAATGATCCCTGGTAGAGGTTTCAACAAGTCAAGGCAAGGGCAGGGGCAAAGACCTCATCTATAGGTGTTCATGGTATCTGAAGATCTTGACCCGAATTGACCACCAAGTTAGGTTGCACTATTTCTGGGTTGCACACTATGCTTAGAAAAAAATAAAAGGTATCAGTTTGGAGAAGGGTATTCTACAAAGACCAAAAAAAAAAAAAAAAAAAACCCAACCTATTAACCATAAACAATTTAAAGTTAATATTCCACATGACACTATCATATTGGTTGAAAAATAAAATGCATACATGTGAATCATACGCCCTAACAAAATTCAAGTTACCTTAGATAATTTCTAGAGACCCTAATTTCATGTACTATATCAAAAAGTTTGAAACTAACATCCTCTCTCTCTTTTAACATTTCTTCCCTACTTGACATCTCCATCTCCAAATCTAGGCCTCTCTTTGTCTCCTCATTCTTCACCTATTGCATCTTAATTGGAAACATCTCCATCAAAAACATCTTCATCTCTGATTCTCAATCACTCTTCATCTTCGATTTTTAGTCTCTCTCTTTCTATATTCATGACACACAACCTATTGCACCTTAATTCCACAGCATTTCTTCACCTTCTTTTTACAGATGTACTACACCTTTTCTTCTCAGTCACCTACAACATTTCTTCCATTTCTTTTTGTTGGGATGTAATGATCAACTCAGAACAGAATTTGGGAGAAAAATTACTTGTATTAACAGAGAAAATTAATGTACAAGAATTATACAAAAACTCCCCTAAAATTTCTGGAGCTCTCCTGGATCTCTCTCTCAATCCTAAACTCTCTGGTTTAGACTCTGGACTCTCTCTGGAATCTCTCTGATGCTTATACAAGGCAGAATTCGTCCCATATTTATAGGGAAATTCTGCATACAAATTCAAATCAAATTTGGCTACTTCCTTTGACTTTCAATGCATTCACATGGGAGGGATTCTGGAAGCCATGCATGTCATGCATGAGCTCAGCAGAAATTCTAGAACTCATGCATGTCATGCATGAGCTCATCAATTCTCCCCCTCCATCCCATGTGAAAGGGAGTAACAACAAAAGTAATTAGACAGCTTCTAATCCAACTATGTCTCTGCATAGTTCTAGCTTGTCTCTGGCTCCCCCTTCATCAGTAAGCAGTGCATATTTTGATTCCGGATATTTCCTCGACGGAATCCTACCTCGCTCAGATCGTTTTGGCTGAGGTTCTTCATATCCAAGAGGTACAACAACTTCTACAGATGATTGTGGCTCCCCCTGGCTCAACAATCTCTTCGTTTTCCTCCTCTTGATCTGCTTCTGAAACTTTTTCTGGTTCCTTTGAAGCTCAACCTGGCTCTTTCTATCTATCTTTACATGAGTCCTGTAAAGATTGTCACATAGTTTACCTCGAGCAACCACCATGACCCCTTTTAACATCTTCCATGTACCATTAGTGAAACAGCTCTCATAACCTTGCTGATCAAAGGCTTTTACCGAGAGCAAGTTGAGTCGAAGATCTGGCACATGACGAACGTCCTTCAAAGTTATTTTGCATCCGACGTTCGTTTGGAATTGAATATCACCAATTCCCATGATTTTGGCGGTGCTGTTGTTTCCCATCTTCACTATCCCAAAGTCTCCTGCTTTGTACGTGGTGAAGATTTCTCTGCAAGGAGTGACGTGGCAGGAAGTTGCTGTGTCAATTACCCATTCTACTCCTTTGTCTGCTGTGTGGAGGCATGTCTCTTCTGCACAAATGGTCACATCCTCTATAAATGTGACTCGTGGCTCTTCGCTGCTTTGTGCTTGTGAACTCTCCTGGTTCTGCTTCTGTAGACTGCGACAATTTCTCTTCATATGACCCTCTTTGCCACAGTGATAGCATTTGTATGTGGGTCTCCGCCCATCTGATGACCTGCCCCTTGATCTGCCTCTGCTTTTGCTTCTACCTCTTCTCCAGTTTTCACCTCGAGACTGTCTTCCCCGATTCTCCGTGATATAGGCTTCATCTTGACTGGTGCCTGCATCTTTTCTTCTCGCCTCCTCGTTCATTAAGGCATCCTTAACCATTGATAGGGTAAGTCTGCCTCCGGGTGCTGAATTACTGATGGAGACCACTAGTGTCTCCCATGAATCTGGAAGGGAACTGAGAAGTAGAAGTGCTTGTTCCTCGTCTCCAAGCTGTAACTCGACTGCTGTCAACTGATTCACCAAGTTCTGGAACTCACTTGTATGTTCTGCTACAGGAGTTCCGCTCCGCAACTTCAAGTTCACAAGCCGTCTCATCAGGATGGCTTTGTTTCGTGCTGACTTGGCTTGATACATACTCTCTAATTTTTTCCATAGAGTATATGCATCTGTTTCTTTGGCTACATGGTGAAAGACACTATGATCGATCCATTGTCTGATCTGACCGATGCATTTTCTGTTAATTTTCTTCCACTCTGCCTCTTTTTCTGTCTCAGGTCTCTGCCCTTCAAATTCTATAGGGTCATATAGATCCTTACAACTAAGGAGATCCTCCATCCTGGGCCTCCATAGTGTGTAATTTGTAGCAGTCAATTTTATCATGGCTCCGGATGATTCTTCCATTTTAGAATAATTAATTCACTAAAATAGAGATGGAATTTCAAAAATCCGAGCCCACCGTTACGTCCGGAACGGTCAAATTAGGTGGAATAGCCTCTTCCGGGGCTCAAAAATTCTTTTATACAATAAATACTAAGCTTGGAAACTTTAAGGACTAAACTGAAATTTCTTAAGGGCTAAACTGAAATTTCAGAAACTAAAAGGGGCACAGTGTATTCACCAGAACTACAGGGGCCAAACTGATATTTCCTAAGGACTGAAATGTAAATTTCAGAAATTCAGGGGTCAAAATGTAATTACCCGAAAATACAGGGGCCAAAATGTAATTTTCCAACGTTCTGCTGACGTGGCAAGTGGGGTCCACTATGCTGACGTGGATCTGACGTGGCGACGCGTGGTAGGTGACGTGGCACGCTGACGTGGCAACGCTGACGTGGCGACCTGCTGACGTGGACTGCTGACGTGGCGAAAAGTGCTGCTGACGTGGCTGTGACGTGGCGCTGACGTGGTCGTCTTCTTCCTTGGAATAGCGCGTGCAGCGCGTGGGGCGAGTGACGCCCACTCGCAGACCAGGTCGGAGGCGCGTGCGGCGCGTGCGGCTTCTCTGGACGTCGGATCGGTCGCCGGAAAATTGCAGAATGATCAGGACGACGTCACGAACACACTGGACACTTTAAATTCGAAATTCGATGACTTTCCGAAAAATCGAAATTTTCCAGAAACAGGGGACAAATTTTCTCTGAATTTTTTTCTCTCTGTTCTGACGTTCCAGGAGCTCAACGAGGCTCTGATACCACTTGTTGGGATGTAATGATCAACTCAGAACAGAATTTGGGAGAAAAATTACTTGTATTAACAGAGAAAATTCAATATACAAGAATTATACAAAAACTCCCCTAAATTTACTGGAGCTCTCCTGGCTCTCTCTCTCAATCCTAAACTCTCTGGTTTAGACTCTGGACTCTCTCTGGAATCTCTCTGATGCTTATACAAGGCAGAATTCGTCCCATATTTATAGGAAAATTCTGCATACAAATTCAAATCAAATTTGGCTACTTCCTTTGACTTTCAATGCATTCACATGGGAGGGATTCTGGAAGCCATGCATGTCATGCATGAGCTCAGCAGAATTTTAGAACTCATGCATGTCATGCATGAGCTCATCACTTTTCATAGTGTTACCAATGATGCCATTGATTAGGTTCTCGTTGTTTGATTTTCTTTGTATTTTGAAAAATAGAAACATTTTGTTATCTATTCTATGCTTTGGAGAAAGTGTGTGGTTCGATAATGATACAATTTTTTGCTCAAACCCCAACCCCTGTTTTGTTTTGTTCTAATATTTGCTTCCATAAAATCATTGATGCTTACAATAGATTTGTTATCAATTTCTAAATTTCTTTTTATTTTACAAAACGAGATCACAAAAGGCCCAAAAAAAGGACAAACAATGTAAATTTTGAAAGAAAAATTAATCAAACTCAAATTCACCCAAACTTATTCAATTCGATCCGACCATGGTTATATCTATGACTTTGAGTGTATTTGAGAGAGTGAAAAAATACTAGAAATTTATTAGGTTAGCTCGGGAATGTCAATACCTGACCCAACCCAACCTAACCAGACCCATGAACACCTTTATAGTCATCCTCATCCCTATTTTAAAAATTAATCTCCATCCTTTATAAATCCTCAATTCTTTTAATTAGGGATAGGGATGGGAGTTCCTCAAAACTAAATTCTTTCTCTAGTTGCACCCTGACCACACTTACATCTCACAATTTCATATAATATTGAATTTTATCGGAACAATTTTTGACATTACAACCATAAGCATTGACAAATTTTCAACTTAAAAAATAAACTATTATGTGATGCGTAGACTCTAGTTAGCTTGTTATATCGAAATCAATGTATCACCTAGCTTGTCGTCTTGTTCAACCATGAACTAAATCTTTCTTATCCTAACATCATAAAATAACTCATCATATCTGGATCCATTCATAATCAACTTAAATGTTTAAGATTCCTAATAACAAATTCCATATTATAGTCTAATCAATCCTATGTATTTTCATTGTCAAATTTCCAAAATAGAGCAATGTCCATTCTCTCATTTTTAATAAATAATCTACTCATTCAAGTAACCTAAAATTTTGTAGAGACATTGTGGAAGCTTTATATTTAAGCATGTAAAATCTCAAAACATTTTAAATTCAAGAGTTATTTAAAATAAGTTATGTTTTGGGGTCTATCAGTTATGTTAAATAACTTTAAGGACTAACTGCTCTTCAGTTTAAAATATATAAAAAATTTCACTTAATTCTTAATATCACAAAAATTTTAGAATTAAGCTAGAAATAAGAAGACTTACCTCAATAATAAAAACAATAAATCTTATAAAAAACAAGAATTGTCTCAAGTTCAATTTCGAATTTCAAACTAAAAACTTGATTTCACTTTTTCTCTTATAGGCTTTGGAAGGCTTGGGCTAAGGATCTTTTAGGCTTCAAATATTTATAAATTATAAATAAGCTATTTTATTCAGCCCCCACATTCTAACTCTTTAGCCCCTGCTTCTAAATTCACCCAAAAAAAAAATTTTAAACCCCAACTGATTCCCATATTACATCTCTCGACTGCCATCCTATTTGCCTTAGACTAACTTGTAGTATGACAGGTTCGTGAGATCATAATCTAATTCTTCAGATCTTTGCTTCCATGCCACTAGGCTAGAAGGAGGACCAAACACGAAGGAATGAAAATTAATAAATAGCTTTCTCCCATCCTTCCTCACTACGGGATTCAGAAAAAAAAGAGGGAAGACATTAAAATTGTTCTAACTAAACGAAAGCTTTATCACTTAAGCTATAGGTGGGCTTACATGCGTGATTTTGCAACCTTTCCAGAACATGATACGAATGATATCCTTAAAACAGAAAGGCCAACTACTATAGATAGTATTGCAAATAGGACTTTGGTAAAGGACTGACTGATAAAAGTAGTAAAGCACACTTAACTACTACAGCTGCAGGAAGTCTCGATCTTTAATTTGCGTAACCTCTGCAAGTTATTTCATAACATGCACACGATCTATTACTAGTTTATTTAAATTGTTTACCTGCTTGTAATATGATCTATAATACACTTGTAATTTAGATTTTCATGTTGTTTATGTTTATCTGGTACTCTTGGATTCGAAAGAATTATTAATTTGTCGTTTCTTTTGTAGAGTTTGAATTTGTTTGGAAATACTTAGAATTGTCTTTTTTAGTAATTTAATTTCGGAGCAAAATTATCAAAAGAAATCAAAATAAAAGTGGAGGTTGAAGAGGTAGAAAATGGGGGTTGAATTGAAGAACTCATTATAAATATATTTATTTTTATAATTTTTTGGAATTGAGTCAGGTCGGGCAAAATAACAAATCCTAGTGCTATCCACATTTAAATTTGGGAAATTTTTTCTTTCCCATCCTCAGCCCAATCCTTAGTTTTTGAACATCATCTCGACCGAAATGAACTAGAGACATGCAGGGGCCTATCCTCATGAGTGTTTAACATTCCATGGAGGTTTAACCTTACTTCCATCTATATGCAACAATTTGTAAGCTCCAAATCCCAAAATCTACTCTATCTTAGATGCATCTTTCCAGTTTGGTCCCAATGCTCCAGTTCCCAATTCCTTAATATTTTACATGACTTTTCTAAGAATTAAACTCCTACTGAGAACCTCCTCACCTTTATACCTTTGAGGTGCAATATCAGGCAATCATTTGCTAAAAAGTTGCAATTCTAACTTGTGATTAATCTCTATTCTCATCAATCAAATCCAAGGAAGCAGCCAATTGCTTAGAATTAGCTTCCTGATTATATGTTGTGCCTGGAGGAATGAAATTCCAAATCTCTATTGGAACCACAAATTCCACTCCAATCAAAAGCGAATACGGATTCGCACCAATTGTAAATCCTGGAGTGTTTCGATATGCCCACAATACATGAGGCCACTCATCTACCCAAACCCCTTTGTGTGCCTCTACTCGATTTTCAGTAGATGTTTTTTTATTCTTTATTCACTGCTTCAATTTGCCCATTTGCTTGTGAATAAGCAGGTGAAGAAAATTTGTATCAATAGTGAGTTGCTCACAAAACTCCTAAGGAACAATATTTCTTCCAAAATTATGTGCTAAAATACATGTTTGATAACAATATTACTAAACTGATCAACATGTATCCTTAACATACTTGATACAATCTTATGCAATGAATGTTGACACTCAATTCTATATATAACTTTAGTTTAACTTAAGATCGACACATGGTTGTGTACTATCTAGTGCATATGAACATGCCTCAAGCCAATCAAACCATACATTGTAATCTCTTTTTAAGTTAAATTTTTGCAGTAACAAACATATGCAGAACTAGAGTTACGGTGAATGATATAAATTGTATTTTAGCATCCCGTTATATATCATACAATATTGAGACAGTATATAAAGAGCAAGATGAGATCATTATATTAAGATCTACGAGATATTAGATCAATTCAAAAAATTGGATTTGGCAAACAATTTTTTGAATGCACATCGCAGCTTATGACTAATTATTTACGTACAGTACATATATATGTGCCTCGGTTTGCTAAAAATAGAAGACCAAACTTTGTGTTTCGTGGACGAGTGATCTTATCTTATCCATAATTATTTGTGTCGAGAAAGATCTTTCAAAGCTACATAAAGACAGAAGTCTGAAGATCGCATTACCTAGTATATATTATTTACCATCTGATCCGAACTCAAGGACCACCTGTAGTTGCTCTCTTGACAATAGAGAAACCACTACAAAAATAATCCACTTAGAAAAGAATGAAAGCAGGAATTATAGAGAGATATGTTCGAGCTTCAAATTTATTTTTTTTTCCAAAAATATTCATCAATTTCATTTATAAGTGTCATTATGAGAAGATAATCAATACTGATAACATCATGAAAATTTCTAAAGGTTTAATACTCATAATCTTGAAATTTCTAGGTTTTGATGCATGGAATATCACAATTTTTGGTTCAAAGTGAAATTATATTTACTATGATGCATGTGGAAATTTATATAAAGCCACATTTGGCTTGATTAAAGGTTATATCGATCCTTCAATCCAGGAAGATGCTATTAGATAGTGGAAATAGCGTTTTTTTTTAAAAAAAAAACGCTTTAATATGTGTTGTGCCGAAAGTGGATTATTTTTTGCAAGTCCTAGAGATAAAGTAATTGTGATTTTCTTGTACTAATAAGAGGCTTTTTGATTATCTCTCTTCAAGAATGACATGAGAACCAATTAATCAAGTAATTTTTATCGAGTTATATTTTTTATACAAATAATATTAAGAATACAACCAATTTATATAACTATTCTCATACAACTTGACATGGTATAATATTAATGAATGTCATATCATTATTGATTCTTCTTCATTTGCTATGACGTTTACTATCCAATGATTTGATACCACATCAATTGTATGAGATTATTTATATGATTAGGTTGTATATAGTATTACCTTTTATGAAATTAAGTCGCTTTTACTGCAAATAAACACTCACTTGCTTAATTGAGGCAATTAAGATCTTTGTTTCAAGAATAAGACTACAATTATAAATTCTTTATACAAACTTAACCATACAAATTGATGTGATGTTATACGGGTGGTAAAGTAATTTTAAAAATTAAGGGCATGTTTGGCAGCTTGCACTTTCTATACAAAAACTCTGTACTGGACTAATTTATAAAATACTTATGTTTGGAACAAACTTTGTACTGTCTAGAATAATCCACTGCATAATTTAATGTCATAATCATTACATTATCTAATGCAAAGAAAAATCACCGCATTAGTCTGCACTGCACAAAATTAATAAAATTTTCAAAATATCTCGAATCTCTCTCCCATCGTGATCTCCTCTTTTCATCTACGTCTCTCTCATCTCTGCCTCTGACTCTCTTCCGTCTCTGCCTCTGACACTCTCTCATCTCCATCTCCGTCGTCGTTGCCATCTCAGTCTCTCTCTCTCGTCTGCATCTTCCGCTCACATCTTCAAGCTTGATCGAAGTTGTTTATTCTTGATATTCTGTAGTGGAAGTTGGAGATTAGGTTTTGGAGAGGTGGGTGGTTGGTGGAAGGCCCGGTAGAGTTGCAGATATCTCGCCATAGTTGTTGATGATTGGAAAGGGAGCGAAGGTGAGAGGAAGTGGAAACCATGGCAGCAAGAGATTGAGCATCAACCTTGGTGAGGATTTGGGTGCGGATGATATCTAGATGAAGAGTTGAGATTGCTGTAGAAGTGGATTTAGAGGTAATGCTCTGCTCTGTTATGCTGGAGCTCTCTAGTCTTGACCTTTAGTCAATGGCTCGTTTTATATAAAATAAATAAGCAGCAATTTAGGTTAAAATTTTCTTCAATTATATAATGCTACGAAGTTGATGATTGATGTGGCTGTAAGAGAAATTAAAAGAAAAATAATTAATTAATAGGCCAAATTAATGGTTTATTATAATAAATTATAGATTATAATTTATTTTATTTAGTATTTAATTTATCTAATTTGGTATAAAAATAATATTTAATTTATTTAATAATATTTTGTTAATTTTTTAAATGAAAAATAATATAATACAGTTTAAAAATGCAGCAAACATAAATATAGTATAGTATAGTATAAAAAATAGTACAGTGCAATGTTCCACCAAACATACACTATATTATGCATAATATTAATTAATACAATAAAATACAATACAATGCAATTATTAAAAATAATACTTACAATGTTGCGTACCAAACATGTCCTAACTTTATTAATTAAGTGGATAATGTTTCAATAATACGATAATGTTAATTATGCAATAATACCAAATATAAGGCTTACAAGCATGTTTGGTACGTGACATTGTATAGTATAGTATAGTATTGTATTATATAGCATTGTATTGTATAGTACTAAAAATAATGTTATGTCAAAATTACATAGTGTTTGGTATACTCATGTATTGTATTAATTTGTACAAAAAAGTAAGAATTTTTTTTTTCAAAAAAGATATGCAAAGTATAAATATATTTTTAGTTATAAAATTAGTTATTTAGTAATTTATTGAACAGTTGTTAATTGTTGAAAAAATTACTTGGGATCCAATGCTCCCACTAGACTTATTAGACAATTTGAGTTTATGGTGGCATGTTAAGTGCCAATTGATCTAACGGAGGCAGTGGATCTCTAGTGTCACCTAGTGAGGGCGGTGACTCCCTTCATTCCTTCTTTATTTTTAGAAAATAAATTTTAAAATAAATCTCATTTTATAATTTATCTATTAAATATATCTTTATTTATTTTAAAAATTTTAAAAATCAGAGGGTATTGTTGGATATATATAATTTTATAAGGATAATTTTGACATTTTTTTGTTAGTGCTATACAATGTAATGCTAATGTCATGAATTAGCTCTACATAATTTAATACAATGTTAATGCATCTAAAGGGTTGTACTTTGTATTAATTAATACTATACTAAATTAGCACCAAACACATGTATTACACTATTTAATACAATATAGTAAAATAGTACTCTACAGTGTCGCGCACCAAACATATTCGTAAAGTCTAGTTTATAAAAAAGGTTGTAGATGTAACACCACACTTGCTTACAAGGTTTTATTATAATGAGAAACAACACGAAAGATTGGATGATTTATGGTAATGAAAAGAAAAATATTCATTGCTTATTGACCAATTAATGTGGAGTAGCACAATTTTGCGAAGGATGACTCATGCAGAGTCTTGATTATGCATAAACCCATTGAAAAGTACATATTAAATCATGGAGAATCTAGTCTAATCAAATAGATCAGGAAGAAATTAGTTAAGATTCCTCCAAATCTCTGAAATATTCATAAACTTATTTTTAAATTCCATTAATTGTTTCCATTATATCATATCTACGTTTGTAAAATTAATTCAAGCTTCTAATTTCTAGAGTGACCAAAATTTAAAAAAAAAACAAAAATTGATATAATAGGGATAATAAAAAAATATACTAATCAATATCTATGGTTGTTTCTGTTATAATTATGTTTCATAAGAGTCTTAAAAGGTTTAGGGATCATGTTAATCTTTAGTACCTCTCAATTATATGTTTAAGGCTAGATTAGTTTGATGTCTCCTAAAACAATGCCTATATATCCATATATACAGGACAGTAGAGTGACTTTATTGGTACAAAAGCCTTTCGAAAAATCGTGGCAGAAGAGAAAAAAATACAAATTTTGCGGAATGTGCATGGGAACCAGTATTTCATTCAAATCCAATCGTCCATGACAGTTGCAGCCTTGCGGGCTTAAAAAGGACCTCCAAAAAAGTAATTACTGAACCAAAGTCGGAAACCCAACTGCAAGCAAGCAATAGCATACTATTTCTCTTTTAACCATCTTTTTGACTAGTAAATTAACAGCAATATTACAACGTTGATTAAAATAAACAGCTAAAAAGATTTTACATCTTGTTGTGTAGGAAACTAGAAGTTTATCTCTAATATTTGTGTTTACAGTATGGAATACAAGCAGAGAGAGAGGGCAGAAAAAAAGTACTGAATAGTCAAGAAGTAAGGTTTAACTTTTGCTTGATTTCACTTGGACACACAATCTGCTCGATAGCTACACTGTCTGTAACTTTAAATCTCTGTCTCATGCGCATCAGCAAGCAGCTACCAGTTGCATTTGGTTTCTGTTCTCTAGAATGAATTTTTGTCTACTTTAGGCACTATTTAATTGTTCAAATTAATTAAAATCACGTTCTTAATTTCAGACAGAAACAAAAGGCTTTACTTCTAAATACATGTATTTTCGATTTATATTGTGTAAGTTATTGGATTAGAAATAAAGTAACAAAAGACTGGGCCATTTTATGAAAGGAGGCCATAACAATACCCTTATTGAAAATCAATCTAACGGTGGTTGACCTATTGAGCAATTACCATTATTTTGCCGATTACATGTACTTATACCGAAGACGACTCCTTACATACCTCTACTTTGCGTGTCACATAATTATGTACTGACTTGCTTTTGCAGCCCATGCAGCATGAAAGTTCTAGAGGTATGCAGTTACAAATAACAATACAGTCAACTGTTATGTAAAACAACACAGGAGGATTTTTACGTGGTTCGGTTATAAAAAACCTACGTCCACGGACAGCTATTGAGCTGCAATTCACTATGCTCTTGTTTGTACAATCTTTAGGACCTTCTACAGTGCTGACTCACCCTCACACACAGACCTAATCTTTGACAAATAAAATCTTCGTAAAGATTCTAAACACTAGTGAAATTGCTCACTCTCTGTTACACAGAACTTAACAGCACACTGTTAAGTTAAACTTAACACCCGATATCTGACAGAATAAAAACACTCAACCCTCTAGATTCCCAAGTGTTTAATTACTCTCTCAGACTGAATCAATACCTCATGTACGATTTTTTAATTTCCATACATGATTACAATGACTCAATAAATCAAAGAAACAAAGTCATTCCTTGGCGTTCAAGCTTGTCTATTGCAAAGTTGCGGAATGCCTTTTAACAATCAACAATCTCTCTTATTCATAAAAGACGCCCTCTCTATGTTGTTGACGTTTTATTATATAATGAGAGACCTTCATTCAATCTTCCCAAAATCTTGTAAGTATCTTAATCAGGATCTTATTAGGATTAGGATAAAAACATAATAGGAAATGCCTTTAGTTAATCTCCTAAAGGAATAAGAGTATATCAACTATCTTCCTATCTTGATTAGTATACAAAATATTATCCTGATCAAGAGAGATAATAATCAAGGTACTTCCTATAAAAATTAGCTAGAAACAGTAAAATAGGAATAAAACACTGCAATTACTTTTATCACAAGTTAATCAAAATTTTGAACATATATATATATATCACATGTGTGACGTTTATCACCAACAATCTCCCCCTTTTTGGCAACTTGTGATGAAAGCACTTAACTATTTCTAAGAACACTACTTGATAAACCAGTTAACAAAAATAAATGTCTATGAACAGTAAGACAGACAAATGACCTAAGCAAAATAAGTAGAGAGCTGTTATGTAACTCATAACAGTACACTGTCCTGAGATATATGGCAGAACATAGTACTAAGTAAAGAGTCACCAGTACATACTGCAAAACAAGAGAGAATGTTTGTTAAGCACAACAACACAAAAAAGTCGTGTAAGTCATGTAAATGCACACCGCATATAACAGAGTCATTCTCCCCCTCACTTTGTATTTATTCCCTTTGAGAAACAAGTAACACAACAAAATTAGTAAGCTGAGAGAATAACAAAATAACAGCAAACAAACGTAGTTCAGAACAAAATGAAAAACAAATAAAAATAAATAGTTCAAACAGCAAATAGAAAGTCCTACCAGCTAATGTAAATTCTCCCCCTTGATACGTGATCTGCAAAGACCATTCTCCCCTTTGATTTCAGCACAAGTAGCCAAAATCTAACCAAGTCTGGGAGACTTCCGAACAGGTGGAGATGAAGAGCTGCCAGGGCGTTTGACAGATTTTTGAGCAACATGCTTGACTTTGCGCTTAGGAGGAGAGGTTTGCGGAGCAGATGTGTCTGGTTCTGTTGAAGCTGCAACTGGGGCTAGGTGTGCAGCAGGAGCTGATGCTGGAGGAACTTCAGTGGTATCCGAGGAAGTGGTTGTAACTTCAGCAACTACTCTGCGAATTTCTCTTTCAATTCTTTCAGCATTGGTTTCAGTGGTTGGAGCAGGTGGTTATGAAGATGGGACTGGCGATGCTGGTGCTGGCAGAGGAGAAGATGGTGAAAGAGGGATGTCTACAACTGCTATAGTTGTAGGAATGTCCAGGGAATCTGTTTTAGCAGATGGTGAAGGCTATTTTGTTTCGGTTTCTACTTTTGTTGGTTCATCTGATTCAGACTCATCACGCAAAGTAGGAGCAGATTTTGCTGATTTATGCTGCTTCTGACCATATGACTTTTTCACCATTTTTAGTTTCTTCTTTCCCTTTTTGACATTTCCCTTGACAGAGGCCTTGTTGGATTTTGCAGTTGGCTTCTGTGCAGCTACTTTGTCTTTCTTAACAGCAGGCTGTGTAGCTGGACTTGATGGACTCAGAATTCTGTGCTCAGATGGTGGTGCAGTGGTTTTAGGAATGTCAGCATCTGGTGATTTTGGTGCCATAGGTGCAGGTTCAGGTTCGGATGCCATCGTGTGAGGTGCTGTGGATTTAGCCTGTCCAAGAAACTGACTTTCCAACACAGATTGCTTGTGTTTAATATCCTTTAAGTCCTGCAAAATTTTTGTCAAGGCAGTATTGATGAAGTCAAGTTTTTCCTCAACAGATTTCATTTGATTCTTCCTGACTCTAGTGGGTTTAGGTTCAGGTGCAGGGAGATCAGTTTGATCATGTAATCTCTGAAGAAAACCCTTGGTGATTAATTTAGACAGAACCTCAGTTTGTTTAGTAGAACTGACAGGGACATTGTTCTGAGCAAGGATGCCTTGTATCAGATAGGGGAATTGATGCGTTCGAAACTAGCAAGTATACTAGTCGCACAAGTAATAAAGTGATGAGTAAGATATCGTTCCCACGAGGATTGATTCTAATTAAATTTGTTATTCCAGCAACAAAAACTAAATAGGGGGGGTTTTGTTGATTGATTAACTAGATGAAATAAGAATGCAAATAAAGAATAACACAATGCAAACTTAATTGAATAAAAATCAATGACAGAAATCTGGTTAAGGGATCATTCTCTACCACAAGATATGGATTTGCGAATTAATCATAGAATTGTCATCCAATTACACCATTGAAATTATCAACCGTAGATAACAACAAGCTCTGTTATCCCAATCTTTCCTTACTTTGTTGTTAAATAAAACAGGCTCTTTATTTAATCTCTATCCATTAAACAACCTAGAACAAGCTCTCTAAATTTAATTCAATGGATGCATTACGATAAGAAAGATAGGTTGATCTAAGCAATAAACACACAAGCTCGGATTATTTAACTTAGGTTGTATTCTCCAATTGCAATCTCTGATCACAATTTTGCTACTAAAGATTAGAAATTCAAGACAATTACGGATCAAGATTTCTAGTCTAGCAATAGACAACAACCAGATTATATTCAGTTGGCCACCCAAATACAATCCAGCAAGCAATCATAAGCATTAGATATGGGAAAATACAAGCAACTTCAATTAGAGAATTGGATAACAACTTCTTGCACAATCAACTCACAAAAACCATATCAAGGGCTTTGAAATCATCCTCAACCAATTCAGATTTAGTTACACATGTTCAGAAACGTCATAAACACAATACGACAGAGAGACATTCCAGAAAATGAAGGGAAAAGGAAAAACTTAGCAAATCCTTTGCAAATCTCCTTAGAATTGTAGTTTTTCTTCTTTTCGAGCCTTCTTTCTCCTTCAAGAGCTCCAAGAAATGAGAGAAATCCAGAGATGCAGCCTCTACCACGTTCTCCCCTCTTCAAGTTATGAAAATAAAACCCTAAAATATGTTTATATACTCTGCTACAGTAACTTGCTATAGTGCCCCCGTATTTAATAACATGCTATAGTGATATGTGGAATTACAAATATACACTTCTCATACCATTTTTATCATAACTTTTGGTACACTAAATAAATTCGTGAACCGTAAATTTCTTCAGAAAATAGACTTCGAGAGCTTTTCAATGGTATATAGCATGTTATCCGGTTAATTGTATATCGATATAATCAACTCCGAGAAATTGGTTGACTAGCAGAGGTGAAAATGAAGGGTTTTACTCCATTTTTGTACAAGTTGCTCCAAAACTCCTACAAACATCAAAACCACACAAAAACATAAAAATACCAAGGAATATAGCAAAGAAACATGGACGAATTGATATGAAAATGATATATAAATAGACACTTATCAAATTCCCCCACACTTAGACTTTGCTAGTCCTCGAGCAACTACAACGATATGAAAACAAAACTAAATATAAACAGAATCAAAGAAAAAATTAAAACACACATGTTTTAACTTGCAAATAGGCCTAAAAGATTGTACATAATTATAACCCAAGAAAAACTTCAAAATAATGCACTTGATCAAGAATCTTATTACAAAGATTAGTTTCGCTCTACTTTAATTCCTCAAGTGTGTGTGTGTGGAGCCATTCTCACTTAATCATTTGTAACCCGGATGAGTTTTTGCATAAAAATGAATCATATTTAATAGTGAAGATGTGCGTATAAATGAACTCCATAGGCTTGCTTTTCAAGTCACTCTCTACTAATGTAGACAAGCACAACACTAAGGATCAAGTAGGACTTTATTAAGATTGTAATGTTTGGCTTGAGTGAAGGTATGATAAAGGATAATAATTTGGCTCAAATCACCCACAAACACATAAATCATTCAAGACTATGTAGAGCTCAACCCTATAACACAACTTTATTTCAATTCACCAGGTTACTCCCCCAAACTTATTTAGAACACTCAATCTTTTTTTTTTTTTTTTTTGCAGAAAACAAAAGAAAACTACACCCCCACACTTTGTTGTTCATTCTTTTTAAGAACACTTAAGGGTATAGATCTCTTATTCTTCTTCTTTTGTTCTTTTTTTTTTCTTTTTTTCTTTTTTTTATTACACTTCCCCTCCCCCACACTTAAACAACACATTGTCCTCAATGTGTAAGTACGTGACGATAAGTACAGATTGACTTTTTTTTTTTATAAACACAATAGAACTCACTTGCAATGCTCATGACACAACCCAACCTCCTCTAACTTTCAAAACCCGAACATAGCTCAAAATGTGATCGTGAATAATCTACATGCTCATAGGTAAGGGATCAACTGTTTAGAAAAAAAAATTATTTGAGGTTAGGAAATCTTTTAGTGAGTTAACAAGGAAAAAGGCTTACAGAGGCTCAAAGGGGTAACTAGGGATCAATTTCAGTCAAGGATGGCTATTAAGGCTCAAACGATCCAAAGATGGCCTAAATCATTTCCCCAATGTTGCACAGTCTAGGATTTCGCCTCGAGTGACCATCAAACAAGTTCTAGAATTCATTGAAATCTGAAGAAACATTTAAATTACATAAACTTTCTCTAAGTGAACAAATAACTCAGTGATAATAGCTCAGTGCTCAATGTTGCGTAAGGAATCAAAAGCAAAGCAAAACCAATAAACATTTCAAGCACACAGATCCATGCATCATTTATCATTTTCCAAGAGTTATTCTTAATTCAATCATTATCTTATCATTGACCCACAAAATGCAAGAAAAGAGGTACGTGGCGTTGTTACACCTGAGTCAAGATTGTATATTTCAACAATCCTTAGGACCAGTAGCCTGCAGACTTAAGGTTTCCAGCCTATATACCTTTATTATGAAAGAAAAAAACAAGAAACAAGACACTTCAAACAACAGGAAATAAACAAACTATAGATTTATTTAGAGAGAATGCGTTTCAAGGGTTGAAGAAACCCCATATTCTGCCATTCTCAAGTTTTTTCCATAATTTTTTTTTGAATCGAAACTGATAAAGACAAAAATACATAACAACTCTAAATTACATAAAACTAAACTTACTCATAAAATAACAAAGTCCAACAAATCAGCAAACAAAAACAATTCAGTTAGATGGGTCTAAAAAGTTTAGAAGTTAGCCTCCTTATTCAGCCATTATGGATTAAAGAAATCCAGAATGCGTTTCAAGAGAACTTGAACTTTTTAATCCACCACTCTAAAAGGCAAGATTAGAAAATATTACTTGGAACGAAAAAAATAACCTGAAAAAGCTCAAAAGAAATAACATGAAAAGTCTCAAATAAACACAATAAAAAGAAAGCAAACAAAAGTGAAGCAAACCAGCAGATACAGATTATAGATGGAGCGCTAAATCCAGTTTACGCCTTTTATTGCCCTCTGCAAACCAATCTATTCGAGCTATTGTTGGATCAGGCAAATAGACGAATGCTTGTAATTTGTCAATTAACTCCCCTGCAGTTGAAGCTGTAACCAGGATTTGCCTCGCCGACTGTGAGATGAAGTTTTTTTCTACTGCTTGATCAAGAAAAGACAACAAACCATCAAAAAAATTATTGACATTTAACAAACCAATGGGTTTCCGATGGATTTTTAGCTGTGCCCAAGAGGTGATTTGAAATATCTCCTCTAATGTACCATAACCACCGGGCAAAGCTATAAATGCATCAGATTTAATGACCATATGTGCAATACGCTCATGCATGCTAGAGACCTGTAACTCTTCCCCGATTGTATTGCCTACGATATCTCGTACAGCTAATGGTTTAGGGTAATGCCGAGAACTTTACTCCCTCCTAGGGATGCAGCTGTCGACACACACCCCATTAACCCAAGACTACCCCCTCCATAAATCAAATGAATACTCCTCGCAACTAATGTCCTACCAAGATCAAGAGCTGCTGTTATAAACTCTCCATCTTTACCAAATTGCGATCCACAAAATATGCATATATTTTGGAATCGCCGAATTGGTGTTTTCTCTATTTCTACAAGTGTTCTAACCTTGTGTAAGACAATGATGCACGTTAGGTAATATGCTTTTCAAGTGCAAGACAAGTTATAATAATGACATTTGAAAATATGGAGAATGGATATATACACACGTAAAACTCTCAAATTTGACACATGGGGACATAATTTCGGTGGGGGTCGCTCAATGCAGATTTATCGCCCCAAGATTTGAAAAAATGAGATATGCTTTTGGCGAGGTTTGACAAAGCCTACACACTTGTCTCCCACGTGAAACATGAAAAATGGAGATATACTTTCGGCGGAGGTTGATGAAACCTCCACACTTGTCTCCCACGTGAAGCATTAAAAATGGAGATACACTTTCGGTGGAGGTTGACAAAATCTCCACACTTGTCTCCCACGTGTACTTATGCCATAGGGTAGTCATATGGTTTGTCAAAATGAAAACTTGAAATTAAAACAAATAAAATCAACAAATAACAACAACACAAAAACAACATTGATGATCAGATCAAACAAAACAAGAAAAAAAATTCGACAACAACAACACACATTCAAATATACAAGTAGTTGTGATTGTGGCTCACATTTTCCTCTGGTTTTACGTCCAGTAACGGCTGAAACACCTTCTATGAGTCGAGGATTTGCTTTCCATCCAGTTTTCTTATAAACTGGTAAACAGGGTCATTTTTAGTCAGATTCCCTAGACTATAACACTGCAATTCATCACGAAATTGTGTCCATAAATTAAGCAATTCATGCTGAACAAGTCCACAAGAATGTGACTCAAAAGTTAATAAAACATTATCCAGTGACTCATTACTCAGACCATTCTTAATAAACGAGAGTTTATCTTCTCTATTCCTGGACACAAAACCTAATGAATGACAAGTCTGGTTACAATTCCATCTAGCACATTTATAGCACACTTGTAACCTCTTCGCTCTTCGCCTCTTAGCGTAGTAGCTCTTTTCTATACCAGGCATGTATTTTGCGAGATTAATGTCAGGCTCACCTGACAATCTCACCTTGTCTTCAATAAGCCATCGGATATCCGCAGGCACATTTAGGAGCATCAATGCCCAAAGTCTAATCATCCGCACTTTATAAATTTTAAACACAACATTTTGAGGAAGTGAAGGGAAATATTTACGAAGGTTCGACAGAAAGATATCAGCATCCATTGAAGAGGAGAAAATGAGAGATATTACAGATAATGCGATTGAGTTTGTTCTTCTCCCAGATATGCACGTTTCAAACCTTCGTACAATGGCTTCAACTCCCGTTTGAATGTTTCCTCAAGCTGTTGCACAACTGAACTCGAAGCACGGAATAATCAAATTAAACACAAGAAAAGAAAAGAAAATAGATACACATAAAAGAAATAAAAACACAAGAGCAAACGAAAGTAAAAAACAAACAACAAAGCAAATAAGACAGATGGCAAAGAGAGATAAAACCTGATCAATTATAATGGCCCATGGGAGGAATCTCCTCGAAACACAAAAACTGATCGTTACTACCTTCTTTTCTTTGTCTCTTTTTATTTATGTTTCAAAAACATTGGGTTGCCTCCCAATAAGTGCTTGGTTTAATGTCCTCAGCCTGACGTTACTTGCCATCACTCATCAAGATAAGCTGGCTCGTAGAGAGGTAACTCCTCGATATCCTGCATCACTGAATTCTCATAGTAAGACTTCAACCTGTGCCCATTCACCTTGAATACTTTGTCCGTTTTTAAACTTTTGATTTCCACTGCATCATGAGGAAAAACATTAGTAATAACAAAAGGTCCAACCCATTGAGATCGTAACTTACCTGGAAATAACTTGAGGCGAGAATGAAATAAAAGAACTTTCTGTCTCACTTCAAAATTCTTCCTGGAGATCATTTTATCATGAAATGCCTTAGTTTTCTCCTTGTAAATTCTAGAAGTCTCATAGGCATCATTTCTAAGTTCTTCCAATTCTTGCAGTTGAAGCTTCCTTTGTTCTCCAGCAGCATCCATCTCTATGTTACAAAGCTTTACTGCCCACCATGCTTTGTGTTCGAGCTCTACTGGAAGGTGACATGGCTTACCATAGACTAACCTATATGGAGACATACCAATAGGTGTCTTATAAGCAGTCCGATATGCCCAAAGTGCATCATTAAGTCGTAGGCTCCAATCTTTTCTATTCGGATTCACTGTCTTCTCGAGAATGGACTTGACTTCTCGATTTGAAACTTCAACTTGACCACTAGTTTTTGGATGATATGCAGTAGACAACTTGTGAGTGATGTTGTATTTCTTGAGCAAGGCTTCAAATGATCTGTTGTAGAAGTGTGTCCCTCTATCGCTTATCATGGCTCTTGGTGTTCCAAATCTCGCAAAAGTGTTAGATTTCACAAAATCTACAACAACTTTAGAATCATTAGTTCTCGTAGCTTTTGCTTCCACCCATTTAGAAACATAATCCACAGCAAGTATAATGTAAACATTACCAAAAGATGAAGGAAAAGAACCCATGAAATCAATACCCCACACATCAAAAATCTCAACAACAAGTATAGGGGTTTGTGGCATTTGATTTTTGGCACTTACATTACCTGTCCTTTGACAACGATCACAAGCTTTGCAAAATAGAT